>JANSVB020000191.1:1882358-1896143 GCA_025504935.2 Erythroxylum haughtii
AACTCATAATCGTGCACTCCAATTCCACAATTCAAACTCCTAGATCTCATTTTTCATTCCAAATTCAATTTTCAAAGCTCAATCTGTCCAATTACCATAAAATTTCCAATTACACAATCATACCGGGAATATGTCATACATGTATGTACATACATATGCTTGTGCAATAATTGCCAATTATCAAAATATATTTAGAGACTAGATTAATCCATGAATGTGCTAAATTATGAATGCACACTACTGTACCTATCCCATCGGTGACGGGATGCTACAATAGCTATATTATGTTATCATCTCCTTACCTTTGCTGAAATCATTCTACTCCCATCTTGTTCTTGGAATTGTGTGTGCAAGCATGGAAGGTTAGGTTAGGATGATAATTGAGGAGGTATTTGACCTGATCAAGAAGATAAAATATCGATCTCTTGTGATATATAATAATAGAACTTGATGGTGACTAAATTGGGGATTGATTGATTGAAGTATTGGTGTTAAATATGTGCTAGGAAAATGAAGCATGAATGGTAGTTTATGTTCTATTTAGCATGTATAAAAAAACAATAGTTTATAAGCTGTTAAATGAATGACTTTAAGCTGGAAATTAAGATGAAATTGATGAGCAATTGAGGTATAAGTAAGGTATAATTGAGGTATAATTAATGGACTATTATGAAGGTGTTTTGAATTTGATATGAAAGAGTTTTCTTTTGAACATGGAAAAAAATTGGGGATGTTAGTGTATAAGTAAGAATGATTGTTAGTGATGTAAATGAATATAATTTAGAGAGCTTTAATGTAACCAAGATGGAAGTTATATTAACATGAATTGAAGTAGTTTTTGAGAGTATTAATTTTGGAAAATTTGATGTGTTAATGATGATCGTAAGTAGAAGAAATTGGTGGAGAATTGAGGGAAAGTGGATAGTGCATGATTGAGGCACTCATCCCACGATCGTGGGAAGGTCCCCTACTACCGTGGCTAAAGTTTTAAAATGATAATTTGATTTTATGAATTTATTGAATCGAATGAGGATAAGTTACTCTACATTGGTGTATTTGGACTTGATTAAGTCTTGAAATGAACCTAGATTGTTGCTTGATTAATTGGTTAAAGGTTCGATAAGTTTAAGTTGCTAATTGATGTCATTATTTAAGGAATGGATTGTCTTGATATCAATGTATTTAAATATGAAAATTATGAGTTGTTAAAAGAATAAAGGTATAAACCTGAATGCAAAGTGGTAATATATAAGCATTAATAATTGAATGGTCAAGACTTGTAAATGAGAATACATACTTGGAAAGGTCAATTGAGCATGCATTAAACATGACATATATAAATATGCATAATTTTATATTCATATGATTGAACAACGTAGTGATGTGTAAATTATGTGTGTATTACATAACTTTAGACGCACAAGTTGATTGTTAACATCCAAACATTGTCAGATCATTAAGGCAATAGCTTTTTTGGAGCCTATTATGAGTTAACCTAGATATATAAATTCAATTATATATGCTTCAGTTTGAATTGTATGTGTATTTTGCATGCGTGAATAATTGGATGATGAATGCTGAACTTAGATCTGAAGGATTTGATATTTGACATGAGCACATTGAATGAAAAGTATTGAAAGCATGATATGTGAATTGATGCATCTCATTACATTGAAATACATGATCAGATAAAGGAGTTATAATTGGAGTAGCCAATGTGTGGAAAAGAGCTTAAAGCTTATGCACAAAGAGCCATAGGCTCAGATAACAATGAGCTCAGTATCCACAACGGATATGAGATAGTATACGAAATGAGCCCGGTATTCACAACAAATAAGGGCAATATATGAAATGAGCCCAGTATCCACAACAGATATGGGACAGTAAATTGGGTTGATAGGTGTTTGGTCACAACAAAGTAAAATAAGAAAGAAATCACATATGCATTTGTATATACAATTATACATGTATCATATGAATGATTGTGATGAAATTATTGATTTGTTTCTAAAATTATGACACACATTATCTCTAGTGTGTAATTTTTTGTATTGTATAATGTATTGGGATTGGGTTCAAAACTATTGTATATGGTCTACTTGAATTTGGAATGCTAATGACATATATGACTTATTATGAGTGTGAAGAAAATAAGTATTTGGAATGCTTAAGTTATATTGATGCCTCATACTGTATTTATGTGTTTGTTCTAACGTATCATTTTCGTAAAGTATATTCTTGATTATTCATGGATATGTTCGAGCATATGCGCTATGGATATGATATGTTACAATATATATTGTCCATATAACTACTTTAACCTAAAAAGATCATAACATAACACAAGTCATTTGTCTCCTAAGACCAAAATATTGCCTAAAAAGGTAATTTGACAAATTATTTCTTTGTTGCGGTCAATTTGGGTTCCGATATGGCTCATCCAATCCTCAATGCTTGAGAAATATTCAACTTCATTATGGTCTCCATTAAAATAATAATTAATTATACTACTTTCTATTATTTGATTTCGTCATTTTCAATCATCATGTTTTAAAAACTCTCACTGAGTCACTGTGATACTATTTTAACTATCACACAACTGATTATATTATACTTCGTTAATTTTTTGTCAATTTATAACTTTAAAACGTCATATTAGAATTTAAAATTTTTATACTACGTCATTTTAAGTAAAAGAAAATATATGAACAACTAAGGAAATATAATGGAAGGGTGTATGTGATAGCTAAATAATATTAAGGATAGTTGATAGTATTTAAGCTTGAGAATTAAAATGAGAAAAAAGGTCAAACAACAAGAAATAATAGTGTATTTAATCCTTAAAATAATTTGATATACATTTAAAATAATACCCCTTTAAAATTTTTAATAGTGCAATTTAAAATAATTTATAAAAATAGAGACATGTCTTAAAATTAGCAAAATAGTACGGGGATTCAAGTTTTTCATGCTTTTAATTATTTAAGAATTCAACTTTTAAAATAAAAAATACAAACTTTTTCTTTACTAATCCCTTATAAACTTACTATTATTAATGTGTTTAACCATAACCAAATTAAGAATTTTTAGGCTATTTTAATTAATTATAGATAACTATGTTTTCTTATGTTGTGATATTTGATAACAATAATTTGTATTTTTATATTTTAAAATTTGAAAAGAACTTTTATTTGCTATTGTTAAAGACCTGCTTAACAATCAGCTTATTGCATTAATTCATAACTGATTCTATCAGTAGTTAGCTGATAGCTGATTATTTAACATGATTTGTTCAGTGAATAACATCAACATTTTATTTAAATTTTATTTAAAAATTTAAAATTTAAATCAAAAAATGTTATAAGCATAATTTAAGTATCACGTCTGTGAAACAAACCAAATAATTAAGAAAAAGAATAATGTATTACAGGTGTGACTTAAGTATTCAATTATATTATTTTAATTTTAATTTTAATTTTAATTTTAATTTTTATAAAATTAATAATGACATAATTAAATTTTAATTTAATTTAATTTTTATTAAACTAATATTAGTATACTTAAAATTAAAATAAAAAACTCAAGACTGAGTGTCACAGGATATTTATGTTTATATAAGTGAGTCACTTAAAATTTAAATAGAATAAATGACTTTTTTTTTCTTTTAGTGTACATAGGCATAATAAGTTTAGCCAAAAAAAATCCAGTTCCCCGTTCCAGGGCCTTACTGCACAAGAGATTCCAATTTTTAATGCCACCGTGCGAGCTTCGCGTTTTGTCACTGTTCTACCCTCGCGAAACACGAAAGCCGTACGAATTTTTTTTCTTATTACACTAGGTATTTTGGCTTGATCAGACTAATCCTAAGTTCCTACGACCCCATTTCAAGAGCCTAGAAAATGTAAATCAGGAATCTCAAGATTCCTCAGATTCCTACGTAGCCTGTACACTTCTACATACAAGGAGTTTTCACATACTCTAGATTGTTCAACTGATTATTGATCACTAGCTCCTCCTGCTCAGCATCATGTTCTTATCAGCTCTCAGATTCTCTAGCAGCTCCAACTCCCACACTGCCGCTAGAAGCGAGGCGTCCGTAATTGATCCGATCAAGTCTATATCGGGGCATAAGGAAACTATTTTGTAGCATGTATAATTGTTTCCAGCAGCTTCGAGGCTATGGAAAAAGAAAGTGAGGAGTATACGTGCCAAACTTCACACGCTTATTTAAATAAAATGCTCGCTGATGAATTTTGGGCAATGGAGTGGCAACTTAAGAGGATTCAACTTGTTAGTGGAATCTTTCCTTTCAGATTACCAATTGGGAAGGGAGGACACAATCACCCGGACACCTGACCCTGTTGGAGTATTCACTGACAAATCTTGTCATAAAACACTGCAGACAAAAGGTCAAATTGTGTTTTGGTTCATTTGACTCAATATTTACCTAGTTAATTATCAAGAACGTGATTCATGTTAAGAATAGATGGTTTGGTTCATTTGACTCAATATGTGTGTTATACAAAGAAGTTGAAGAAGATCAAAAACACTTATTCTTTCAATGCAGATACTTCAAAGTAGTGTGGAGCATAATTTTACACTTGCTTACAAATAATTGTTGTTCTTATAATTGGCTAACAACTTTAAATTGGATCAATCAAATTGCTAAGCTAAAGGTACATCATGGAGTTATGTACAAATTTGCTTTTACAACAATAATCTACTTTATGTGAAAAGAAAGGAACGAAAGGATCTACAAGGATGAGGAAATAAACAAGTATCAAATAGTTGAAGATATCATTAATTGGATCAGATCCATTACGACTAATGTTCTGAAACCTGGATCGGTCATCGAACCGGTGGCTTTACTGGTCACCAGTTTGACCGGTTTGACCGGTTCAACCACTGATCGAACCGGTGTGACGTAATAATTATGCAATAATTATATTTAATTATATATAATATTAATTTTTTAAAAAAAAATTCAAAAAATAAAAAAAATTGTTGGACCGGTCCGACCTGTCAATTGACCGGTTTTGACCGGTTCATACTGGGTCAATTAATCATCGGTTTTGAAGGATAAACCGGACCGGACCACTGACCGGTCACCGGTCGGACCGACCGTTCCGGTCCGAATTTAAAAACAGTGATTACGACAGCTAAAACTGCTCAATACACCCTATCTATAGGCATCAGAAATAGCTAGAATCTATAATCCTGAATTGTAATTTAGTCAATCAAATCTGTAATTTGTTCAATTTTGTGAACTCATTGTAAAGTTGAAATAGCTTTGATATGGTTAATATAAATTTCCGAAGAATATATGAAGAGCCTCTTTGAATGAGTTTAAACTAAAAGTTAAAGGCAAGTATCAAGCTTATAAAGTGAATGAGTCGTGTTGGCCATGTAACTTGCAAAGTTAAGTATCCAATGATAGCTTTTGTTCTTATATTGAACCAAAAAACCTCCATTTCAGGAGATTCAAACAACAAGCAAAGGACACTTTTAGTGTGTGAATGATCTCAATAGAGAAAATTGATCAAAATGGCAAGGTACGAAGAGTACTGGAGTGGAATAGACCAGAGGATAGAAATATTGAAGGCAAAACCAGTACAGGTGCTGGAAGAAGACGATAGGTCTGATTTCATGCAAGAGGAGCTATACAAACAAGTTCAGAAAGATGACATTTTCGCATTTGTTACAAAGCTTGAACGTGTCTCTGAAACAAAAAACCTACCTCTTCCGATCATTTCACAGCAAGTAAGTCCCAGCGGAAACTCATTGCTTCATTTAGCGGCTAGAAGTGGATGTAGAGGCATCACTTTGCTTCTAGTTCGTCATTTCCCTTTCTTAATGCTGGAGACCAACTTCCAGCGTGACACCGCACTTCATCTTGCTGTGAGAGAGGGAAAAGACAACTTCGACATCATTGGAATACTTTTGGACCATGCAAAAGCGAACGAGTCATGCGAGAGACTTCTGGGAATGAAGAACAGAAGAGGAAACACTGCTTTGCATGATGCAGTAATCAATTCTCGACCAACCGAAATCGTCAAAATCTTAGCTGGAGAATTCCCGGCCGCTTGCTATTATCAGAACAATGAAGGTAAGTCTCCTTTGTATTTGGCGGCAGAGCATGATAATAAAATGCTTGGTTATCTTCTTGATTTTATACAAAATGATTCCAACTCGGCCTACAAGCTTGAAGGAAGTTCCCCCGCCATCGCTGCTCTTCTGAAGGATGATAAGGGTGAGTAATTGATTATCATGCATGCACTATATGTGTCTTGGGACGATTTTAACGATTGTCTTACGAGATTCAATTGTTCTTCACAAACAAAAGTTACTCTTCCATTTAATTTCAGATACTCTATCCACAATAGCTGAAAGAAAGTTGGAGCTACTGCGCTTAAGAGACGAAAATGGGGGGAATCTACTTCATTTTGCAGCGTCAAAGGGTAAGATTTGGGGGATAGACACCCTCTTATCAAAATTTCCGGAGTGTCAATTTCAATGCGACAATCAGGGTCACTATCCAATGCATACTGCAAGCATAAAAGGGCATGTTGAAATAGTAAAGGAGCTTCTTAAAACTTTCTACGACATATCGGAATGCGTGAACAAGAAAGGGCAAAACATTCTTCACGTTGCGTCGGCTTCTGGGAACTGGAAGTTTGTGGAGTCTATAATGGCAGAGCCCTGGTTTGGTAAGGTTGCCAATGAACAGGATGAGGATGGAAACACTCCTCTACACTTGGCCGCCATAAATGGGCAATGTATGGTAGTGTATGCTCTTCTCCGACACAAACTGATTAAGAGTGAAATTCTTAACAACAACAGACAGACAGCTTATAATATTGCCTGGAAGCAATCTGAAACACTGGAAACCAAATTCACCGCTTCTACGGAAGAGGTATAACTTTTGCATTGTTCGTCTTGTATACGTACATAATTTTGCGTTCATTCGTAAACAAATTAATAAATCCAATTATGTATTTAATACAATGCGAAAATGTACAAATTAAGTTACAAAATATAATTAAGATTTACGTATATTAATGTATTTTCAATGTAGCACGTTTCTTTGTTCAATTTTACAGCATAAACCAAAGGCGTGTGCAGATGGAAGTGACAAAAAACAGGAAATAGAAACGTCAAATGAGTCCCAGGTAAGCATGCATATATAATTGTTTCAACTAATTATTCTAAAATTATTAACAAATAAAATATTATATGACTAAGCCTTAACTTATAATAACGCAGAACAGATTACAAATGTACATGGCAGTATGTATGCTTTTAAAATAATATCAAAAAGAGGACTATTAAATTGCATGGTATGTCATAGACATCTTTCAATATTTTGACTAGAAAATATATGTGAATTTTATATATTTAAAAGATGAAATAATACTCAAATAAGTTAAAACGTGTATTAAAATAATTAAAAATAAACTCAAATTATATAATTTTATTTACAATCTCAGTGTAAGTCTGATTTTAACAAATTTAAGCCAGAGTCTAGTAAGCTATAATTAGATACATATAATGTGATCAAAATTGATTAGTAACTAGAAAATTTGAAGCAACTCTCTTCGTCAAACTTCAATAGATGTACTACAATTTTATAATACAGTTATATTTTCCCTTATATGTATGATGACAGCTACATAATGCTAATTGCATTACACCATTAATGATCTCTTGACGTTACAATTTTATACTAAAGCAATTGTCTGGTGGCAGGTTGAGGGTGGAGGCAAAGAGTGGACGTCGGGGGCCAGGCCAGGCGACGTGGACTTTTTTGAGGCTGTATGGCTCTTTAGTCTTTTCTGTGTTAACTTTTTCCTAGACTTTTTGATGCAAAAGCCTATAAGCTGCGACTTTGCCTATTTTACTTGATTTTATAGTCAGTAACGGACGGGAGGATCACGTTTCAGTTGCTTATAAATAGAGGATTCACCAGTAAATAAAGTTGGATCAGATCTGCACATAGTAAAAAAATAACAAAAGAGGGAATTTTAATTTGTTTACTAAAATTACTAGTGAATGTGCATACGTAGCAATAGCAATGATTCTAATGCAAGAAGTAACGGCCTAGAAAATATATCGTTAACCTATTTCATATTGTACTTCTCTTGCAGATGTTCACATTTTCAGTTCTTCACTTCTATACTAAATCTAGACCGAAGTTAGTAAATGAAGTACGTATTCGACATGAGCCTGTGCCTAGAGAACAAGTGAATAACTCTATATCCAGTCTTCTTGTGGTAGCTGTATTGGTAGCTAGCGTAGCTTTTGCTGGCTGTGTGACTTTACCTGGAAACATTCTGTCAAAAAAGAACATTGAAAACCTGCAGCGAGTCTATGTTTGCTACGACCTGCTAGCTTTCAGCTTCTCAGTAATGGCTTCTCTCATCCTTAGTTGGGCACAACTATATTATGAGAAATTGGCTACAACTTTTGTGTGGCTTGCATCTATAATGATTTGGTTTGCCATTTACTTCCTGTGCCTCGCATTCTCAGTTGCTGCAATCATAGTAGTAGGGCTAAAGTATATCTGGTCAGGGCTCGTGTTCTTTGCCGTCCTCTTCCTCATGATTAATTTTTTATGTTCTTTGCCCTTGGTGTCTCCCTCATCCAACAAACATGTCGAAAGATTTCTCACCCCTCGCATATATTACCTCATCTTCTTGTTACATTACTGTCAGCTCAAGCTCCTCAATAAATTTAATATCTACCACCTATGTAGAATAAATTTTTAAATTTAATTCTTACTTGACATTCGTATTATGTAACTATCCTTCTTCTTTTTTTAATCTATGATTGTGTTCTTTACTTTGAGCTCTTTTCAATAATACAGTGATGTGGATCTTATTTGAAACTTTTCTTATATTATTAAAATACTCCAAATTGTAATTACCATCATTTTTGTGATATGTTCAGAGAACATTATTTGTAAGATTTTGAGAATTATTAGGCACTTTATTGTATGTATTTTAGGAACAAAATTAATTAATAAATAATGTTTTAAAAACTAGAGCGATCAAGAAAATGTTTAAAGTTTAAACCTTTTAATATATCCCATAAGACATATCTAATTATTGTTACAGCCGTTGTCATCTACCAGACGCGCAGAGTATCAAAACCTTTTTGTTTGTCAACTACACCAACATTAACAGTTGGGTTTCTCTCCATTCGGACATGCGCAACGCAAGCATCCAAAGTCCAGACCACCTCAAGCTTGATAGTTTTCCTTCCCTTATCTTGTATCTCATCTACATTCATTATTCCTCCACGTCTTCTCCGTATCCCCCACTCTTTCTTGTTTACTTTTTTTTTTCTTTAACTTCGCACTCATTTTCTCTTACGCTCAAATAATCTAGGGAAGAAACATAGGCGTTGAGCGCCTGATAGCGTTTAGATCACTGTAAGAAGAGCATTTATTCAATGATCGAGGTGGCTCTGAGCACGATCCACAAAGCAATCAGGACCATGAAGAACCAAACAAGCATCAGAATAGCTAAAATGGCGAGCAATATGACGCAGGAGCTCGAGATAAAGAAGATGTTGTTGTTGCATTCAGAGAAGACACAAACAGACATTACTGGTGTGGGCATTGGGAGGAGACGAAAGCGGTTTTTATGGTTAGGAGAAAACTGAATAGTTTATTATTTAACCATCCCGTTTTCATCCGCAAAGGATAAAAGTAAAAATTGAACCAAAAATTTGGTCTAATTCATATTTAACTCCATCGGCCGTTTTGGTCCAATTTTTACATCATTACTATTAACTTACAAAAATAAGAGCTAAGAAAGAGTGACAAATTGATCTATATAGATTTCACATCCTTGTTTACTTCTGAATTGTTAACATTTTAAAAAGTTTATCAATCCATTGAAAAATATAAAAATTTGGCCACTAATTAAAAACTTTAAAATTAATTATCGTCTTAGGATAATTTTGTTGTCTTATGTTATACACAAATAGTTTTATTTATTATAATATTATAAATGTTTTACTTTTCAAAAAATATTATAAATATTTTTACAAATTTTTAACTTGACTTTAATAGGGAATTATATCAAAATAAACTTATTTTTAAATATTTTTAAACAATAAGAATACTTTACAGGAGAAGCGCAACCACAAACATAAGCATTTAATTGAAAAGAACAAAAAATGCATTCTATGGTCGTCTAGAATTAAAATAGCTTTTAGGTTAATATAATTTTCTTGTTAAACTATTTTTAGGAAAGAAATAAGTTTTGTGATTAATCTTGACGGTTGTCGGTGATTATTATTATTTATTCTTGTACGTCCCTCGAAACTATAAGCATGCATGTCTCGGCTCGGTTGAATTGCCAAAGAAATTGCTACGACCAAAATCTTTGCAAAACTTGCGCTCTCCTCTCCTCCATTTGCCAATTCACATCATTTGATAACATTTCCAGCCAAGCAACATCGATGTCATGGGATTTGTGTTTGAATTCTTACAAAAAGATATGTTTATATACGACTTGGCAATTTCGAGTAAAGAAGACAAAAAAAAAACAAAAGTAGATTATGTTCTTTCACATTCCTATGTCGTATCTCCTTACATTTATGAGTATACACACACATCAAACAGCTGCAATTCTTGAATATCTAAGAATGACTACATGTTAAGATAAAATACCCTTTGATCGGATACTGGTTGAATATAATAGCTCGAAAAATAGTAACGAAAATAAAGATAGACAAAATAAATGAGACAGAATATAAAGATTTATATCGTTCAGTCAATGTGACCTACTTTTATGACCGAAGGGTGAACAATTTTACTAATAAGTGGAGAATGTATATAAGTATAAAGGTCGGAACAAAAGACTTTTGAAACTCATCAAATATACAGAAAACAACTGAAGAAAAGGATGAGAGTTGTGCTATTTTTTTTGGTAACTGAAGGAGAGGAAGGAATGGTCTATTTTAGTTTGCAACCTTCCCTTCTATTTATAGTTGAAGTCCCTAAGCATCTGTCCAAAATTTGGCCATTATTGTTGACAAAATGGAAAAGGCTTAGGCAAAAAACGGTGGCCATCTTTGTTGAATAAATGGAAGAGACATGCAACCAATAGCTACCACTTTTGACATATTGGAGGGGCCAAGGCATGTGCATGTAACACTACACAACCTTGATCAGCCAACTGCAATGTTCATAGAACCTTTTTGCACCATTTACCTATATAGATCCAAGCATGATCCACTATATCCAATTAGTTTTAGTTTATGTTTAATTGCATCTCTATGTTCTCATTTATATTTAATAGTTTCATTTTTTGTTTACCTACATTTCAACTAGATTTATTTGGATTTGATTAGGAATATAATTCATTGAATTTATGCTTCATTAAAATAATTTATGCTTCATAGAGTCCAATTTACACTATTGTGCATCTCATTACACTTAACTAAAATGTAATTATTATCTGAATTGAAGTTTTTTCTAAATTAAGAAACTATTTTGAAAGGTGAAGTAAAATTTATTGAAATTCAAAGAGGAAAATTAGTACAATTAAGCATAAGAAAGAAAGTTAAACAATAAGGTCTCCAAAAATGTACAAATAAAACAAAACCATGTTAGATAGCCAACTTGACTTACACACTGATAAACAAACTATATAGTTTAACGCAATTCAAGATCATGAGCTTTAGATTGAGGATTTTGTATGGATAGAACCTGATGGAATTATTTGCGCTTAAGGAACTTTCCATCTTAAAGCTAGCCCTTTACTCATATATCAAAAGATTTTCTTGGAAATAAGAAATACATAGGTTTTATTCAATTCTGTAAGCATTCTACCACCGAAAAAGAGCTTAAACATAGTGTTGGTGATCATATTGCTCATTAGATGCAAAGTCTTCTGAAATAAGAAAGCATTTGACTCATCCAGGGAAAGAGTTTTATCAAGATTTAGATCAAATAAGGGTTATTTAATATCTAATGCATTGGAAGGTTTTATAAGCATCTCCTTTTGATACTAAGTTAAGGAACAAGAAATAAACTCCTTTAAAAAATGCATGTGCGAGTAATTATTATTAAAATTCCTTATAATGCTCTTAAAATAGTTGAGAACTATACATTGGCTTCTACTACTCCCAAAATGAATTCCCTTTTGAATTTCTTCAAAGAGAAAATCTTAATAGAATTCCTTCTATATAAGATTACATTGTGAAAATATTTGGTATTTCTATCGTTGTCATTTAACCAGTTGATTCTAACCTGTTATTTCATCAATAAATGGTGATTCTCTAAAGCTTGTATATGACTGCTTACTTCCTTTTTTTTTTTTCCTTTAACCTTTAAGTTTGCATCTTTATTTCTTAATTTTAGTTACTGAATTGTTATCAAATCCTTTCTTTTCTTATTAATAGAGAATCTTATGTCTCTAATTTTTTCTAGAAATCCAATCTGCCAAAAGATCGATATGGTCAAGATAAACTGGATCCATAAAACTACTTATTCTATTAAGAGTCATAATAAAATTACATTATTAAGAAATTAGAAGAAATTATATTCAAGTTAACAATGATAATAACATATGCTTTCTGAAGCTTTAAATTGTATCAAACAAATACCAAGTCATTCAATCTTTTGTATTCCAATCTATTCATTTTCTTAAAATGGATGAATTTAAATGTGCTCCAATTCCTTTCACACCTTATTGCACTCATGCATTGAGTCAGAATTCGAATTGTAAATATTTGCAATTCTGAACACCAGTCTTGAATTGATGCCACCAAGCATCTATAAGACAACAAAAGTTTTCAAACAAAATAAAATGATGATTAATTTTCAACAATCAATAAAGGTGACCCAGATTAAACTTGTCTCTTTAAAAAATACCAATGGGTATCCCAAAATCATCAGAAGCATCCTTTAAACCCCCATTTTTGGGTTTAGGAGATTTTATATCATCTCATAGGCAACAATTGTTGTAAAAGTAAATAGCATTTTCCTACTAACTTAAACTTTCTTTGTAAAATTTGATCTAAAATAGACAATAGGACTGAAAATGCCCTAGCTACTAACAACAAAGAGTAAAGTTGTCTTTCCCATCGCTTATTACCGATTGCAAGATATGATGGGTATAGAGAATGCCTATTTTTTAAATTGTCCTTAATGGCTTCCTTAGCCCTCTCATCACTACTAACTAGTCAAAGTACTCTCATTAAAGGCTCATAAATTCGGATTACAAATTAACATTGAGCCAAAAATTTATGATCTTCAAGTATAATTCTAGAAACCTCAACTTTAGCATTAGATTAGGCATACTATGATACAACCCACTTATCACTTGTAAACATTTGCCTTAACTCTGTCTTCATCTGAACAAAACATTGAAGTGATAAGAAATTAGTCGTAAATCTTTTTATAGCAAGACAAAATAAATTCCCACCATTGGTAAAATCCATCCTTATCAAATTTAAGACCTACGTACGATTATAGATAAACTTGGTTATTTTCTCTTTACTTTCTTATTAATAATAAGAAAATATCTTGCATCTTTTATATTTTCCAACATTAAGTCAATCCAATGTACAACACAAATAGTCTAATAAAAAGAATTATGCCTACTTTATAATATTTTCCCAGCTATTTTGAAAACATAATCATTTGTAGTAATGAACTGTGACCTAACTTTATTCACTATATCATCAAATATTTGAAATAAAGTATCATTATTTCTAACAAGGCCAAATGCATCAACAAAATTCAAAAACATTATCTTTAGCAGAATAAAC
>JANSVB020000191.1:2036190-2048993 GCA_025504935.2 Erythroxylum haughtii
ATAAATACTTGAGGTTAGAAATAAGAATGTATTAGGAAATGACACATTCTTAATCAAAATACTTTGCCTACATTCTAGTTAAAATATTCCACATAAAACAAAATGTTCACAAAAATCAAAGACTGTCCAAACTTTGAATATGCTAGAATGTCCAAGTAAGTTAGGTTTATCATTTAAAGGATTAATACAAAGATGATAAAGGCATTAACTTCATACTCAGATGCACATTATAAGATATTGCATCAGTTATGGTTTACCTTACAAGAAAGGTGATAAAGGCATGTTGATTAGATATATACGGTGAATTCATAGGAAATTTCGACGTCATAAAGAATACTTAAGATTATATTTCAATCTAGTATTAAAGAAAGTTCCTTGGAGTTCAAAAAAGCAACCTAAAGTGACACTTTCACTAATAAAAGCAAAATACGTGAATGTCACTTTTGATTCTTGCCAAATGACATAGATGAGAAATGTAGTCACAGAGCTGGGAATGGAGTAGAAGGAAGTAACACTAATGTATATTCTTCAGCCATTAAACTTTCAAAGGATCATTTGTTTGTTTTATGGAATGCCAAAGATATCCATATTAAGGCATAACTTTTTACAAGATTTGGCGGACGACGGTGGTATAAAATTAGTCCATTGCAACACAACATATATATATTCACTAATTCCTTAAAGACAACTTCATTTAACAAGATTGGAATGATGATTGGAGTTTGTAACATCACAGATGTATTGCATTTAAGGGAATTTAGAAGCTTTAAAATGATCTTAAGAGAGGGTAAATAGAGCAGTAGTAGTTAGATGCAGTAGATGTGTTTTGTGCTTAAGAGGGTAAATAAAGCAGTAGTAGCTAAATGCAGTAGATGTGTTTTGTATCCAACACAACATTAAGAATGATAACTAGAGGTTAATAAAATAGCTTAAGATATTTTATTTTAAATGAAGTTTGTTATTCAATTTCCTAACCTTTAGTCACAAGTTGTATCTACAAATATGATATATGTTTCTCAAGATTAACTTCATGCTCACATACACATTATTGTTAATGTCAACTATCCAATAACTGATGCAAATGTTATAACGTTGTCAATAACAGGATGAGTAAAGTAACTGTCCATTTATCATATGACCTAGAGGCTTACTTGATAAATCTCCATATTTACAAAAGCATTAATCTCATTTTTCTTTTGTTTCAATCTTAATTCTCCCCTGTTCATTCTTCTAGATGTACAAAACATCCAAAGATAGAGTACCTTTCGTATCACTCCTAATCATGATAAATAACTTGTATTACTGTAACATTTTATAATTTTTATATAATTATGAAATAATATTTTATTTTTTATTTTAAAAATATTACAAACTTGAAAATATTAAAAAATTTCACATCCTATGTCAAGTTAACATGCAATGTAGGAATTAGGATATGTTACTGCATAATAACAAACATTTAAAAATAAAGATTGAAGAACTAACATGTTCTATTAAAAATGTGAAAGATCCACTTTGGAATGTGGATTGATAACATTAAGGGAACAATATACACCTTAAATTAAATAACATGAGCAAAATTAAACCTTTTAAATTAAACACCTGATTGATATGATTAGTTTCTTCTTTTGGTTCCAAATAATAGTGAAGCATATCCAAGAAGTGGAGGAGGAAAGGAAAACATGGTTAAAGAAAAAGGGTCGGTGCTGCATGTATAAGCATAAGCTTTCTAAAAGGTGGCTGATAATAGAATCATTTAGAACATGAATTCAGAACTTCGTATCATAAAAACACATTGTTTTTAAGATTTGGAGTGATATTACAGTAATATTAACAATATGACAGCGATTTTCCAAGTATTTCAAGTACTTTTTAAAAGAGGATTGTCACTAGTTAACCAATATTGAACATACAGGTTTATTTGTATAAGGTTCAAAGTGTGGACCTTAAGCATCGAACGGAGTGGCTTCATTGGTTGAGAAGGAGTGACCAAAATGCTTTCTAAACCTCATGATGCATAATGATTCCATAAACACATTGTCTTCCTCATATGCAAGATAATTGTTCAATAAAATTTTCAATGCAGATAAGTTAAATCCATCATTAAATATGCTAATCTTGGTTAGTTAACACGTAATCATGTAGCCACCTTGAGCTAATAATTTAAAACATACCTATCTATACATGAAAAGGATTGTATTAAACTAAGTTGTCAATTTTAGGCGATGGTTATTAGTGCGCTCGAGTTTTCTGAAGTTATTGCTCAATGATGGGTAGAAAACAGAGTATATTAACGATTAATTAAGATTAAGCTAATTGATATATTTGACATTTATAGTAACTTGAAGCTGCTAGCATAATTAAGATTCATCATTTAAAATGTTTTTTTCAGATTAAAAATATCCGTTGGATAAAGAAAATTGAGTTAAATAAACTATCAAGGAAGATTAAAGAAAATGTTTATGGTTAGATTCTAATATCTTTAAAAGGAAAGAATTATTTATACCTGTGACAAACAACTAACAATCTCTGCGACATTTCACCAAAAACATTACAAGCATTATCCCATATTCTCAATATTAGCATACAAAGTTATCAAATTAGGCACATCAATTCTTAAAACAAACAAAAAAACCAAATTGACGAAGAGAGAATGAGAGATTACCTTACTATGTACATTGGACCATTCACCGTTGGTGATTTCCACGTGCACATGACAAATGATATATGAAGAAGAAGGAAGAAGGAAGAAGGAAGAAAGTGAAACGAATAACGAGAGGCAAAACGATGTCATTTTTGCTTGCAAGAAAACGACCTCATTTTGTCTTGTGTTTTATTAACTGCCTTATATCTTAAACAACGTCATTTTACTCTTAAAGCAAAATGACGTTGTTTTGTTGGTGGAAGAAATATTTTAAAGATGAACAAAACGACACCATTTTGCAACAACAAAAAAGTATGCCATTTTATTTGTAATTATGGGAAGGCCACGGGTTGGGCCGCTCGGCCCTGGCCTGAATTTTCTCAAACCTTACCCAACTAGCTCATGGCTCGGTTTGACCAGGCCAAACCCATTGACCAAAGGTTGGGTAGAGCCGGGCAATTTTTTATATCTCTACTATTGTTCAACTATTGTCACTCCTAAAATAGAGACATTAAGGCTTCAATTCATCTTTGAAACATCTAGTCACAATGTGATGCACTTATAGTAACAATATGATAAACTCAACTCAAAAGCAAACCATGCACCTATTATCCCTTTTAGAAGCTGTGAGCTTTAGAAATAAATGAAATGACCAATTAGGAATTTAAGGCTGTCAGTAGAACAAAGTCGAGAAAGAAAAGTAGATACAGGGTATCCAAAACACTTTCTTATTCACCATATCCTTAATTGTTTTGAATATAAGGGGCATCAATTTCACTCAGAAGTTACAATCCTTAAATGATTTTATTTTTGATACAAAACATGTTTTGAGTGGCATTCTGGAATCTGAATTGACTTTGGAGATTTATAATATGCTCCAAAGTTTTGGCAATCATTATATTTATTCTGGATAAAGACTCCTGAGTAGTGACTCCGATAAGAGACTGTGGGTTTTAACTCCTTCTATCAGGAGTGATGAATTCTTTATTGGCTACTCAAGTACTTTCGAATACCTCAAGCTATACTCAATCACCACCCTATAAGTAACCCCTGAAAGACACCGATGAATGAAGTCAAAGCACTAGATCAGTATCTGAGATATCCTTAACCACTGAAAGTCAAAGGATAATTGCATTATTGCTATGATGAGACTATCATTGACATTGGAATAGAATATCATATGATTGTCTCATAGTAGGTTAATTCAATGTACTTACTACCCTTAGTAAGTGTCCACATGTTAACTCTAAACAACTCATGTCTATAGCTTATGAGATCTACTGTTTGATTTAATAGAAGAGTGTAACATGTGCTAGTTTATTTAGATTAATAATATCTTATCTCATTAATCTTATAACTAAGAAAAGTTTAGATATTGACATAATTATATATGATAGGAATCTCATTATTATGATCTTATCATGATTTACTCTATGCTATGTTTTGTATCAAGGAATTCATTAAGTCAATTTAAAATCAATATCAAATTCATAAACGTATGAACATCGAAATAATAAAAAATAATTTTATTAAATATAAAATAATTTATACAATAAGTACTAAATATGATTTGCCTCTATAGCACTTCTTTAAGAAGTACTTGACGTTACCCACTAACCTTGATTCCTTCTTGTTTGTTTTTTTGTAAGTGCCGCAATTTCATTAATTTAGTTTTAAAAAAGCTACCTAATCACAAAACTTTATCCGCAGTTCTATTGGCGTAGTTTCCGACAAATCATAGGTTAGCATGGAGGTCTTAGTCTTTACCAGCTGATCGGAGAATCTGCGAAAGGACAACGGAGACTTCAGCGTTGTTTTCTCGCACGTGCCCAACCATTTAGATTGCATATACTTTTGCTTTCTCCATGGAGCTAAGTACATTTGCTTCTCTTTCATGCAAACTTTTGCTGCTGAACATAATATTTTTACTAGTTCATTTAGCCTCTCTGCTTTTCCCACAAACACTTCCGGCAACCGGTTGACTAACCGACTGTAGTCTTCGTTTGCTCTAGCCATCTCAAACTCAGCTCTGAAATTTAATGCAATTACCACCCTCACCTGGCCTTTCTTTGAACTGTTCACTAAGCTCACCACTTCCAAGTACGTGTGTTCCCCTGTTTGAAAGATGCAGCAATGTTGAGAAACTCACAATCTTTAGTTTTGGGTGACATTATCAGAACTCTTGAAGTTGCCGAGAACTAAAAAGGAAAATGTATCAATTGGATGTATGTACCTGAAGGGACACCATGGGAGCCCTTCCACTTAGACTTGCAAATGGCGCAATTAAAACCTTCAGCTTGGAGTCGAATCGAAATTTCTCTTCGCAAACAGTCCCTGCAAATATCGATCGCCCGCTTCCGACAAGTACAGTTGAGACCCAGCAGAGTTATATCCCGTACAGCTTCCTTTGTTGCTTGTCGAACTTTGGTCTCAAAGGAGTTGGTCCTATGCAACGTCTCCTGCAAATTTATGTGAAACAAAAACGTAATCATTGCTATCTTGGATTTCGACAACATGTTTCATATACTGTGAATGCCTAATGAAGAATACCTGCAGTAGTTGGTTTTGTGTTTCCCAAAATTTTTTGCTCTCTTCTGCTCTGCATGAAGTCCTATCGTCCTCATCATCATTGTAATCATCGGATTCGCAGCTCTTAGGTGATACCGGTCGCTCTTGATCTAAATACCCAAAGAAAATGTTGGCGAAATTCGCGGTGTCTTCCAAAAATCCGACAGATTCAACGGAGTTGCTGCACGTAAAAGGTTTCAGGTCCGTGGCCTGTACCATTATCTTTTATTATTTTTTTCTTTTTTCCTTAGAAACAAAAAGTTAATTGTTTCGCAACTGATTAGCTACCTGAAGCTGCTCACAAATATATGGTAAGTTTGATTTCTTTAAGTGGGACCAGCCTGTCCTAGGTGGTCCAACGAGCCGCCGCGTACATACATGGAGGTTGGATTATGACTTGCGAGGAATGTTATTGTATTTCTGTGACGACTCTTTCCATGTCATAGCAGCCAGTTAATGTTTAGCTGTGAGTCTGGTTCGGATATGCTCAGAATATTATAATGGTTGCTAATGTTCTTTTACTTCAAATAAAACACCGAACTTTACTATTCATGGTTAATTAACTAGTACTAGAAACTTGTTTAGCTTATCTTAATCCCAAGTGATGGTGGCACCAGTTATAAACAGTGTCAGCTCATTAAACAATTGCCCAACTAGGAAAAGAAATGAACCCACTTGGCATTTGTCGTGCTTAAAGGATGTTGATGTCCGTGCTTATCCAAAAGATGAGCAGGACCTCCAACAGTTCTTTTAATTTTATGTACAGGATATTCTTGAAGTTATGCTGCAAAGAATAATTACAATGAATATTCCAACTGAAGTTTCTACATTCTTAATTTCTTTGACAACTTATTCTAATACCTTAAACTGATAATTGACTCTTATAATGAGCCCACCAAATGCTGCTAAAATCATATATTAGTTCTGATAAAAGCAAACACGCGTAAGATGGGATAAATTGTGTGTATATTTTTTTTTAAGTTCCTTCAATTCGTATAATAAATATATCTTAGTTTTAAAAAAAGTAGGAACCTGTTAGATAATAAAATCTTTGTAAATGATAGGAGCTTGTTAAGCAATATGAACCTTTTGTGAGATAGGACTCGACTTAAACGAAAAAAATCTACTGAATGATAAATTATGTTAAAACAATTTAAAAACTTAAGGCACTTATTAAAACTGAAAGGAATATTTTGCAAGTTAAAAATAGAATGAGCCTTTTATAAAGGTAAAGAAGTCTCTTGTTAAAAACAATACACACGCACAATATAATGCGGAAATTTAAAAGTTAAAGAAAGATGAAGTCGATTTATACTAATTCAGCTTACAACTCAAGCCTACATCTAATCCTCAAGTATCCAACTTGAATGTTTCACTATAAAAATCGAATATTAAATTTGACAAGCTTCTCCAAGCTTATAAGTACCTATTTTTCAAGGTTCTCCAACCTTTCATATTTAAAGTGTATAACAAGCTTCTAAAAAGTTCTAGGAAAAACAAAATAATAATTTCTTTCTTGATAGAGGGATTTAACTTTCTAAAGCACAATAGTAATAACATGATTTTCAAGAGTATAAATGCTGTTAAAAATATTTTGACAGTCTGAATATGTTTGTTCTTTTTTATAAGTGTTGTTATTCTTTCTTAAATAGTTAATTTCTTCAACTAATTGTTATTTCATTCGCATCTTTAGTCAACTAAATGGATTTAACCTTGAATAAATTCGATGTCATCTTTTCCAAAAAAAAATTCTAATAATCACAAAACTAATATATTAATTTTATAATTAGTAGGATCCTTTCAGATAAACCATTTCTAATAAAATAAGTTCATAAAGAAGGTTTTTGCAAGCAAGAAAGTGTATTTCTTATGATTTTATTTCCTTTTTGAGAATTGGACCATTAATTTTACAAGGAAATAAATCCAATTTAAAATTTAAAATATTATACAGTTATCATCAAAATTGTTAAATATAAACCTCGAGCTAATAAACTCTTCCTTTTTTATGATGACAAGCAATAATAAATATATTTTTCAAAATTCAAAGAGATAATAAATGATTCGAAAGACACCTGTGACTTTCATATGTTCAGTCATAATTAGCAAGAGCATATCTCTTAAGAAAGAAACTTATTGTTTATATATCATAGATTTTCACAATTTCATCAACATAATCAATCATATATATATTCGAGCAGCATTGAGAAGTATGCATTTAGAAATTTATCATCATATATGTAAAAAAATATATGCAAAATTATATCATATAAACTCTCCTCCTTTGTCATTATCAAAAAGAATAAAGGACCACAGGGAGGAACTTAGAAAAAAATTGACACAGTTAGTGAGGAGATTTCCCAAGAGAATTTGCAAATCCAGGACTTGCTTTTGAAGGTCGTCTATTTGTTCGCGTATTTGATCTTAATTTGCGTGAATGTCCCTTAGTATTTATGAAATATCTATATTGTTTATGTCCTGAGGAGGGACAGGAGCCTGTTGCTTTGGAGTAGGACCTATAATTTCTGGTATCCTTTCAGATCTCTGCTTTGAGGCAAGACCTAAGAAATCTGCTACTCGTTATGTTTTCTTCTCCACCCAAATATTTTCTTTTAGCTTGTACCCGAACTGGGAGGGGATAGAGGAATGAAACTTGCCAGGCTCATATCACGTTAGATTATTAAAAGGAACGCCAAAATATGCGAAGATCTTGGTTAATAGCATTTTATAAGGCAGATCTCCAGTAGTATTCTTGTAGCTTCCCTTTTCTACCATAAACTTAAAAATCATTGTTAAGAGATCCATTTTGTTACCCTTTAGTAGATTGTATACAACATAGGTATCTAGGAGACTACATCTTTTTACTGAGCTACTTTTTAGAAAAATTTAAGTTGTTGATATTGATGTAAGACATCTAGGTAGTAGGTCCAAATTTCTATACATCGATCTCCTTTCATGGGCATTCTCAGTATGCAGACATACAAAGTCCATAACCTTTCCCAAATCAAGATCAATAATGTCCCACTTATGACAAGGAAGGTCAGTCCTACCAATGGGAGCTGTGTTCAAATTGTTCCCTAATATATCCTCTATTATCAAGATCTCACATTCCTATACCCAAGATATGATGGCTATCTTTCCATCAATATCTTCTTTTTATATGTTTGTGTAAAAACATTTGACTAATTCATCACACACTATATCATCCAAATTCAAAATGTTCTCCCATGCAATATCAACAAAGAAAGTGGAGAGAGGAATAATAATATCATCGAACATATGAGTAGGCACAATGCGTCCAGCAATCAATTTTCTCTTCTTGTATTGCATTTCATAGTGGGCTTCAGCTTCCATTGATTGAAAAGATTTTATTTGTTGTGACAATTTTCCCTTTTTGTGGACCACTATTTTCTTGGACCTTTTTGCTCTAGGGATTTCTTCAAACAGGTCTTGTTCTACAAATAGCTCGTCCCTGACGATGACTTCCTCAAGGTTTTCTTCAACTACAGGCTCTTTGACTTTTTTTTCTCTTCCCTTTTTCTTTTTCTTGACTCATCTTTTTCTGTTTTTCTGCTTTAGTAGTTTCTTTTTGTGGAGCTTTTGTTGTAACAATTCCTTTGGTTCATGGTCTTCTTTCCAACCTGAAAGTTTATTTATCGGAACCATCGTCATTTATTACCTAGTGATCTTCAGGCACTTTCTTCTTATTGGGACCAGGTTTAGGAATTTCAGAGGTTTTCAGAGTAGAAGTGGGTAGGGGGAGAATAGGTAAATGGAATTTCACATTTTTCAATAACTCCCCCTTATTGAAAGTCTCTTCTTTTTCTTCACTTTCTTCTTTCTTATCTTTTCCTCTTTCTTCTTCTTCTTCTTCTTCTTCTGAATCATAATCATATTCTTTTTTTGTTGTTCTTCTTTGTCATTTGAAGAGGAATTAGGATAATCAAGAGACAACATAGCAACAATCTTCCTTTTCCTATTTTTTGCAGTCTTCTGATTGGGTATTTCTAAAGTTTGGATGTTTGAGGAGACAGAAACAAGTTCAGTAGTAGTGTCTAGAGAACCTAAAATGGGAGACAAAGATGAAGAATCAAAAGTAAAGGTTTGTTCATGATAAGGTGTTTCGTCATAGTTAGAAGTTGAGCCCAAAAATTTATTTTTGTCTTTATGATTTTGTTCTTGTCATTGTAGGTAAGCTTTGTGAATTTTAAGAGAGAAAATAAAAGGTAAAGTAGAGAGTTAGGGCATAGAGAGAATGAGAATGACAGAGATGAGAAAACGAAGGAAGTCTACTTAAGGTATACTATGTAAGAAGATGAGTAGATGTATAGAATAAAAGAGGAAGCATAATTAGTTGTGTATCTTCTAACAAACGCATACTTAGATTTGTTAGTCTATGCCCGCATTTTTGAAAACAGCGTAGACGTCGCTATTAATGATTCCCTATTTTTTAGGACACTTATAATCTTGCTCTTTTGCACTGAGAGAAGCCTTCTAACAACTAAGGGGCCTTCTAAACTAAAAAAAGGCCTACTATACTAAGAGAGAGTTTCTAAGGGATTAGAATAGAAGGATCCTGCTAAATGTAATGCAAATACAAATAGTTGAGAATATTCATGCAGAAATAATATCAACGAGTTTGCAAATTCTAAGATCTTTTCTTAACACCAAAATCTATCTTTAGAGAGTGATTTAGGGAAAATGTCAGCTAGTTGATTTTCAGTACAAACATGCAAAAGATTAATAGTTCCTTTTAAAACATGATCTCTAAGAAAATGATGTTTGATTTCTATATGCTTAGTCCAAGAATGATGCACAGGTTAGAAAGATTTATAACACTCGTATTATCACATAATATAGAAATTGAGAAGTTTATAGAAAAATCTTATAGTTGATGCTTCATCGATAAGATTTGAGAACAACAGTTGGTAGCTACTATGTATTCCACTTTAGTCATTGAAAGCGTTATGAAATTTTGCTTTTTGTAGGACCAAGATACTAGACATCCTCTAAGAAATTAATAGTGACCACATGTACTTTTTCAATCTACCTTACCACCTGCATAATCTGCTTCATAATATCCCACTACGTCAAATGAATCAGTTTTTGAATACCATAGTCCAAAGTCCATAGTTTTGTGGAGATATCGAAAGATTCTTTTGACTATTTGAAGGTGGCTTTCTTTTAGATTTGATTGAAAGCATGCACAAAGACACACACTAAGTATAATGTTTGGTCTTAAGCTTATAAGATATAATAGTGATCTAATCTTTTCTCTATATTTTGTCTCATCCATAACTTTGCCTTCTTCATCTTTATCAAGTTTAGTTTTAGTGTACATAAGAGTACCCATCTATTTGGCATTCTCAAAATGATATTTTTTTATGAGTTCCATTATGTATTTGTCTAGGTTAATGAAGATTCCTTTTTCTATTTGTTTGATTTGTAATCCAAGAAAGAATGATAATTCTCCCATCATGCTCATTTCAAACTCGCCCTATATTAATGTTGAGAATTCTTCACAGAAGGATAGATTAGTAACACTAAATATTATGTCATCGACACGTATTTGCATTATGAATAAATCATTCTCCTTTCTTTTAATAAATAGGGTTTTATTGACTTTTCCTCTTTTAAAGTTATTCTTAAGTAGAAAGTTAACCTTTATACCATGCTTGAGGAGCCTTCTTTAGACCATATAGAGCTTTAAATAACTTCATCATGTAATTCGGATGGTTTTCATCTTCAAAACCTGGGGGTTGCTTAACAAATACTTCTTCGTTAATGTAAACATTTAAGAATGCACTTTTAACATCCATTTGGAACAAATTGAAGTTTCTATAGCTTGTAAAGATAAGAAAAATTCTAATCGATTCCAATCTAGCAATAGATGCATAGGTTTCATCAAAATCAATACCTTCCTATTGATTGTAACCTTAAGCTACCAGCCTAGCTTTGTTTCTTACTACCTTACTATTTTCGTCAAGTTTGTTTCAAATATCCAACGAGTTCTAATAACTGGCTTGTTTTATGGATGAGGCACCAGATTCTATACTTTGTTCTTGTCAAACTAACTTAGCTTGTCTTTCATAGCTGAGACCTAATTCTTATCAATAAGAGTTTCTTTAACAGACTTAGGTTCTAATTGTGAGATGAGAGCTACAAAGTTGTTCTTGAACGATGATCTTGTTCTTTTTCTTTTAAGGGATTGCCAAGAATATATTGATGTGTATCAAGATCTCTTTATTCTCACGGTGTTTTTCAATGCATAGGCTCCTGCTGAGATGAAGGAGTCTGTTTTGTTTTAGCTTCAGAGAAGCCTTCTTGATTTTATAATTCTAAGTGTATTATTCAAGTAGTTTAATTCTCTAATGTATTTTTAGGAATCAAAAGATGCTATTCATCATCTGAATAAGCTACTATTGTCGATAGTAATGCTTCATCAAATACCACATGTATCAATTCTTCTATCTTCTTTATTCTTTTATTTTATACTCTGAATCCTTTACTAGAGGTATTGTAGCCCTTAAAATAGCTTTGTCTGATCACATCGAACTTTCTAAGGTTTTCTTTTTCCATTGTTTAGAATGAAACATTTGCATCCAAAAACTTAAAAGTAAGCAACATTTAGTTTTCTTCCTTTTCACAACTCATAAGGGGCCTTTTTCAGAATAGGTCTTACAAGACATCGGTTAAGAACAAAGAATGTCATGGATACTGCTTTTTCCCAGTATCCATGGGGTAGTCCACTTTCACATAGTATGGTCCTGACCATATCAACCAAAGTTATGTTCTTTCTCTCTATAACTCCATTTTGTTGAGGCGTCCATGGACAAGAGAAGTTGTGAGTTATGCCGTTGCTATAACATAGTTCTTTAAATTTTTTGTTATCAAATTGTCCTCCATGATCACTTCGAATTGAAGTAATGCAGCATCCTTTTTCTATTAGAAGCTTTATAGAAAACTTCTCAAACTTTTCAAAAGCATTATCCTTATTTAATAAGAAATAAACCCATGTAAATCTGGAGTAATCATCTATTAGAACAATAATCATCTACTAGAACAAAACCGTAATGTTTACCACCAAAACTTTGAGTCCTAGTGGGACTGAATAAATCCATATGCACAAGTTCAGGTGGTTACCATATTTTTAGGAGGAAAGTTGCTTCTGACTTTTAAACAAGCCTCACAAAACCTACTTGCTTTTGAACTTTAAGGTCGTTAGTCCTCTTACTTGTTAGGTTCCTGTTATGCATCTTATACATAAAATATATCGAATATATGCAGTGGAAATTCAAATGAAACTAAAAAAACCAGATTTACTCATACGTATAGATATAGAAAACAAAAACGTGAAATATAAGATGTTTACATACCTTTCTGACGATCTCCTTCATTTTTTAATCTTCTTCGCATTAGGTTGTCTTGAACCACAATGATTAATGTAGACCGTCTCTAATGAAAGTCCACACAAAGATAAAAGGATGAAACTATTAGTAGTGTGCCCTAGGCCAATGGATAGTTGTGATTCATGTATTAACATTATGACTTGTTAATAATATATTATGAGGTATTCCTTTCATATATGCATGTA
>JANSVB020000191.1:2082265-2096067 GCA_025504935.2 Erythroxylum haughtii
GTTTATAAGTAATAAAAATAATTTCATACTAGAGCGCTTATGTAACATAATAAACACATTTATCAATGTTTCATGTATCAAGCATGTTCAATGAAAACTTCTCGGGTATATTTCTATCATGCATTGATGTACATATCATTTGTACTCCAATTGTATCGAAATTCAATCACTCATTCTTAAACAATACTTCCATCTAAATAATTGTTCCTTTATGTCTTAGGTTTCTAATTACACTAAGATCATTAAATTTGGTTCAATATATTGAAAGTTATACTCCAAATACATCAGTCTGTTCTTAAGCTATAACAGTACTCTTACCTCAACTTTAGGACATTTAAGACCTCTTTAATCTAGAATTACAATTTGTCCTATTTGGAAAAATGTCTCTAGTTTCATTTGAATCAAGAATCAACTCATTTGGAACTCTACAGATCAAGATATAATCAAAATACCGAAATATCTTTAGTAAAACATTCCAGTTCATATTATTCCAACAGATTCTCAAACTTTCATTCATTCAACTTTTTTCAAATCAAATCAGAAAGCTACCAATTGTTTTTGGAGAGGAAGAGCAATGTGATAGGAATTTGTTGGTTCAAGAATCAGGTTATATGGATATCAAGTGAATAAGTTATAGCAAAAATATCAAAAGATGTTCATAAGCAAAAATCAATGCTGCAGGTGCACAATCGTGACTTTGCTGAGTTTTCAACATGATCGTGCTTTCTCCCTTCTTCTTCTTCACCGAATCTCTTCTTCTTCACTCTACTCTATTTTGTCATTTTTTTCCATTTTTTCATACTTTCATTTCCTCAAAAGGTTATCATTTTGTCAACTCTATTCCACAACCTCATCAACATCTTCATTTAAACTCATTAAACTCATTTATATCCATCTCTAAAAACACCCCACACATTCACATATGAATAGTAAAACATCCATATACGATTTTCTCTAAACCAGAACAAAAAAAATATATATTTATTCATCCCAAAGTAGCTTATTTCTTTCCTTCACCTCGTGATCGTGTGGTTTTTACTCATGAATAACCCAAAACTATTAATCACGGGTGTGAGAACTTCATGCATGCCCATGCATGTGTGTTTCTTTCTTCCATTTTCTGTATCTTCCTACTAGTCTTTCCATTCCTAATTCATATATTCAGTCTTTCTATACCCATTACAACCTCTAAACATATCAATTGCAAACTTATATAGTAATTGATCAAAATCGAAACTTCACATAAGCTTTCTCTCACTACTGTGTTCATCCTTTCTCTCTCTACTGTGTTCATCCTTTCTCTCTCTACTGTGTTTTTATCTTTTCAGCAGTTCACAACTTCACAATACTCAGTAAACTCAGATTTCATTCTAGATACATTTAACAAATTCAGTTCCTCATCTAAATCATCCAGTCTATGCATTCAACGAGACTACACTGCATAAACTTCACATGTATATATATATATATATATATTTACACTGTAAACATCATCAAAGTTACTTACTTGATTAAGCAATATATCCCAACAGTGAGAGTGAATCAATGACACAAAAATAACAAATGATGTTCGATGTTTGGTAAAACCAGAAGTGGATTTGATAACAATATTACTCTCGGTGAATAACAACGAGAGAGAGCTTAGCTGCGGGAAAGCAACGCCTAAAACACATGTCTACGTATTCTCT
Organism: Erythroxylum haughtii; assembly: GCA_025504935.2. Classification (NCBI taxonomy): domain Eukaryota; kingdom Viridiplantae; phylum Streptophyta; class Magnoliopsida; order Malpighiales; family Erythroxylaceae; genus Erythroxylum; species Erythroxylum haughtii. The sequence continues at coordinate 2,083,954 of JANSVB020000191.1, forward strand.
TACATGGTTTAACATTTGTCACTATTTCCTGTTGCCACGTGTCACACATATACATAGGCCATTTGTCATCAATTTAATCAGTCCATGTTTCACACTTCCTAAAAATTCCAAAACAATATTACTAGTCTCCGATTAAATCTTTAACGCAAATAATTCACATTTTAATTGCCTTAATGAATCAATTATACCAAAAAATGTCAATGAATGCATGAACAATTATTTTAATATGACAAAAATTAATATTCACATGTGTGTGAATATAAATGATGCATGAGCGTACAGTGCACTTCTAATTTCTCACAGTACGCTCAATTCACAATTCTAGGGTCTAACCTCGAACATGGGCTATTACAATTAATTTGTAGAAAATTGAAGCCATCTTGTGCATAAAAGCAATTAGAAACATGAAAGAAGTACAAATTGTTAGCATACAAGATAACAAGCTTATCAAGATCCCTTTTAAGATATGTCGATTGATACTTGTAGTTTTCAAACAATTCAAAAGGTTTCTTCAAAAGTATGCAATTATTATTTATCCCAAATACAAAAGAGTCATTATATCTTTATATAGTTGTTTCAAATAAAGCCATCATCTTTGTTCTGATTAGGGAAGAAGAACAAACCCAAAGGCCAATATATTATGTGAACAAGATATTACAAGGCCAAGACTTAAACGATTTAAGGCTAGAAAAAGTGGTTTATGCACTACTCATTACTGTAAGAAAATTAAATCTTTATTTTTTAGGTTTATACCATAAGTGTATGTTATCCATTTCTGCTGAAGTTGGCTAACAACTTCATATAAAAAATATAACCATTAATTCAAACTCAGAACATGTACAAGGTAAAAGAAGACAAACTAGTAAAATATAAAGAAAATTTCAAGCAAATAAAAGAAAGTATACACGTAAGCATTAAGTTATTACTTAGGAAACATTATTATAAGTTTGATAACATATGAAAAATAGGAGCAAACAACAATGTCATCCCTTGAGCAAGTTTGTATGAAGAGTAGGAAAAGCTAATGATATTATAGGTTAACTAGGTAACTACAATAAAAGAAGATGAAGCATATTAGATATATCTAAGAAAATTCCTTAGGTCTAAGAGAATTCTCTTTAACTCCCTAACTTATAAAGAAAACTTGTAAGCCTAAAAGCCTCAATTCCAAGAGAAGTTCCTTCAAATTCCCAGTTTATTAAGAAAATGCTATATATTAAAAGGCCTCAAATCTATAAGAAGTTCATTTAGCTCCTTAGCTCATAAAGAAAAACCTACATTTTTAAAAGCCTAAGACTCAAGAGAAGTCCCTTAGCATAGAGGAAAACCCTAAAGTTTATGAGCCTTTATATCTATTAGATTTTTTTTATAGATGTCGATAATTGATCCTAAAGCAACAATAGGTTGAAAATCCCTAGAAATTAGTTAAAAAATTCAAATTTGTTAAGTAAGAGTTTTATAAATATATCAAGTTAACTTAATATCTTTTCATTAGAAAATTGTCAAGATAAAAGAGCTAGTCTCTACAAACCTGTTAGGTTCTCTTATATCCTTCCTTTAGAATTTTGATAGGGTAAAGGAGCTAGACTTTGTAGGCCCATAAAGTTCATTAAGATAAGCTTTCAGAATTTGTTAAGGTAAATGAGCTAGATTTTGCAAGCCTATCAGATTTGTTAAATTATCTTTCAAAGTTTGATAAGATAAGGGATTTATAATTTTTAGACATATCATATTCATTAAATTATTTTTTAAACTTTAGTAAGGCAAGGGATCTAGATTTTGTGGACCTATCAAGTTTATTAAATTATATTACAAAATTTTACAAAGAAAAGGAGCTAGACTTCCTATACCCTTTAAGTTTATTTAAATATTATATTCCAAGTTTATTAAATATTAAGCAAGCCCAAACACATCAGGATAAAAATTGAAATTTTATAAAATTAAAAAAATTGTTAGACATGTGCAAACTATTTGTACTTTTACACCTTTACAGATAAACGATAAATGAAAAAAGAAAAAGAAATAAGGGGTCTAAATAGAAAGAGGTTAGAAAATGCAATATTAACATCAATAGGTTGAGAAACACTTTTCTTGTGGGATCAATAACTTCAACATCTCCATCAATCCTATTGAATTTATTAGTCTTCTTGTTTTGTGTTGGTTTAGGCATAGAGGAAACCTTAGTAATGTCTAGATTTAAAAAAGATAGGTCTTTGAACTTCTTCTATGCAACCTCCATATATTCCTTATTATCATAATCATAATTTTCAACAGAATTGGATGCCAAATATGAAGTCATCTCCCTAACACATATATACTTGCCCCTTTAATTCAACCCTTTCCACTTTTAAGCCTACCTTATCTATCAATATTACATCCTATTTCTCCAACTTATTGAGACACTTGAACAGTTATTTTACGGTACCTCCTTCTCTTGCTTAAAGGCCTCCATGTTGTTGTAAGTCCTTTAAGGTAACACCGTCAACCTCTTCTTAATACTTGGAAAACTTACTAAGTTATCTATACAACTTCATAAATTATAAATATGAAAGTGATAACTTAAAAGAAGAAAATATAGTGTCATACCTAATAAAAAATGATAAAATCTTGATAACTTAGGTAAAGTTATACTAAAAACATGCCTTTCAAAGAATATGCCAAAAAAGTTAACATTTATCTTTGCTAAGTTTTAACTATCCTTATAAGTCAAAATCCCATAAACCATCAACTCAAACCCACTCCAAAACTTGGTAAAGATGTTGTTAGTCTTCTTTAGGTTTAAGATGGGGAAGAAATGCTTATCTTTCCTAAAAAAAATTGGTTAAAATAGGGAGAGAGAAGAAATTTTATACTAGATGGGATGAATGAAGAGGAGAGGATTGAGAAGGTTAAGACATAGAGTTGGAGCTCATAGGGAGATATCGCTTGATTATAGTAATCTTATCACTATGAGACACCTTCTCCTTTTTCTTCTCCCTAAATAACAAAGCTAACAAGTCTTTCTTCTTATTTTCTTTAGTCTTTATAAATATTTTATTGATATTCATTTCTACCATAAAAATAATGGAGATGTCAATATGATCTTAGAAAGCACAATCATAATACGAAAAAACAATGTAAACTCTAAGGGCTCTTTTCTGTAAAAGACACCGCTAACTTGATCAGGCTAAGCTCATAAAGGAAAGTCTGTCTATATGAAAGAGGATATGATGGTCTTTATGATATAAAATTTAAGGATATATTGTTACAATCATATTAAGTAAACATTTCACACTTCAGAAAACTTAAAAGCCTACTTGCATGAATTGTTTGATAAGAAAATGAAATTATCATTCCATTTGTGTAGCCTTTGATGGATTATCAATATATGACCTATACTCCTCATGTTAGACTATAACATCTTCTTTGTGTCCTAATAATTTTGCATTGATGCATGAATTTAAATAGCTTAGGGCTGGAAACACTTGTATTATATTATAATTAATGATGAAAATGACTAACAAGCTTTAAGCATGAGGATATATTTCACTAAGACCTAAACCTGTATTATTGATGATCTGAATCAACATAAGGTGGATGGTGAAGTTAAGCCCGCAGTTGAATCAATCATGGTAAAACCTAACAACCTAACCTCTTTAGGCCTAGTATAGCAAATACGTTCTTCATCCTTAAGATATCGTAACCCTATCTCCTCAAGGATGTAAAATTTCTCTCTTATCATCTCAAAATTTATTCTCATATACTTGATTAATTGTAGTTGTTTTTGAAAGTTCTCATTAAAATCCCTAACCGTAAAGTTCAATAAAGAGTTACACGAGTAGGGAACTTATGTAGACTTAAATAATCTAGGCATATATGCCCTAATTATTATAGATGAGATAGATATAGTCTTACCAGACATGATGGATATATAGCTCTTACGTCACTATACTCAGTAAAGTTGAAACAAGTAGCTTCACTTCCTAAGCTAGTCCTATCATACATAATACTTTTAGAATTTGCAAAAGTAAAAGAGGAGGGATGTAGTCTTACATGATACCCAAAGGTGTCCCTATCTATTAAAGATGAGAGTGATATCATCTCACCTAATGTGATGGATTTACAGTTACCTTTCTACAATTGGAGGAAACTTAACCTATGTTATTATGTTCATTAGAGCTGAAACTACTAGCCCTACTACTTAAAGCAATCCTATCATACATGCTAATTTTGATAGTTTTAAAAGGTAAAAAGGAAGGGATGTAGTCTTACCTTTAGAAAGATGACAAGCCTATCGAGCACTAAAATATTGAATCTTCATAAGAAAGTAAGATCATAAATAAAGTTAGAGGTGCCATCTCTCTTAAAAATGCAAGCAGATAGATAAAAGGAATGGCTAGTTTTGCTCTCATTAACTCTAAAAAAAGATAAAAGGGAACCATCTTCCATATTATGTGTCTTTTATATAGGGATAGATGGTCTAGATTAACTTGAATCAAAAATCAATATTGATGATTCATAAATCTATAGGTAGCATAAGCATCTTTACATTATAAGGGAAAATTGTACTCTATAAAAATATTCCTAAGGAATCTTCTAAAAGAGGATTCATGTTAGGTGATCAACCTATCTCATATAGGCTTAAGTAGTGAACATAAGATGGATGTTTGAAGATTGATGTCTCTGTTATGCCTATTCCTAATATGCATGTATGGTTTTCTTAATTGGTATCTAAAAAATGATTTTGAATTATTAATAAATTATTCTTAAGTTACTAAAAGGTCATCTTAACAAACATCCTTATGGACCTAAGTAGTAGAAGTTTTTTTCTTGATCCAAGATTATAAAAACTTATAGGCAAATGATGTACCTATAATAAATGTAAGAAATGAGTTTAATTTATTCATTATGACCTATCACCCTTCTTTAGGCCCACTTAAGAGCCCTAATTATCTAAAAATAATTTCAATAAAGTTGGAAAATTCTTGTCTTGGCTTTCTAATTTTAGTTAATGACCACAGGCAATTTTTTTCTTGCCTATTACCACTAATGGGTTCCTTACCTTTTAGGAAAGGAAACTACACCAGAACATAGTCTACTAAGAAGCCATAATTATATGCCTTCAACAATTACATCTTCTTCTTTTCTCTCCTTTTGTAAACTCCCCAACTCATCTTTCTAAGTTTCTTTGGACAATTTTGGACTTTATACCCTTACAACCTATGCTCACCTTACAAACTCCAACTTCCACTCCTTCTGCTATTAGTTAACCCTCTTCGCCACTCTTCTTTTGTAATAAAAAGCATGAATTTGTTTCTAACTCTACTAGGAAGCCTTCTCACACCATTATCTTAAAAGTTACTGATGCTACTAGTTTAGCTTAGAATTTTCCTTTTCCTTATTTAAAATCTTCTTTAAAATCTTCATATACTACATTTCCATTTTTTGACCATTCATGTCTTAGTCCCATCCATGCCCTTAGGAATCTCTTAAACTCCTTCCTTGTCCTCCTCATCCTCGTCCTCTCTCTCTCTCTTTATGTCTAGCTAAGAATGCTAACCTGCCTCTTCAAGGGCCAATTTGGCACTTGTAATTTCTAACCCTTAAAACCAATTTGGTATAAAACAAACATGGTGTTAGGTTGTAGGCGATGCATAACTAAATGAGAAGCTAAATTGCTTACTTCCAATCAAATATGGTAATGATCTTGTCTAACCTCCGATCAAGGTCTTGAAGGTTGGTGCTTTAGTATTTTCCAGCACCTTAATATGTTATTTTCTTGATAAAAGACCTAATTTCTTTTAATTACAAATATAAGCTCAAAAAATTGGAAGAAAATGGGGTTGGAAAGTTTCCTCATAGTTGATCTATTTATTCTGAATATGATATTTCGAGTTCAACACCTAGAACTCAAAGATTCAAGTGGTTAGTGCCCATCATCACCACTTTCCTTTAGTAGTGCTTCTTATTAGAACCATATTGAGCTTACTAGTTACTTTTGTATCAACTTGACTTGTTAAATCTACTATATTTCTCTTTTTTTGGTTTTGTAACTTAAACTTTGACTTTTGTAATTCTCTTTAGATCCCTTTAATCAATTGTTCTTTAATTTTTGGAAAAAAATGAAGATGAAAGGATATTAACTTAAGAAAAAAAAATGTTCTTTCAAAAGAGATTAAAAGAAAAATCTGTAACTTCAGCACTTATTTATATATTCTAGGATGAAGTTATATTTTAAAAAGATTTATGTAAGTGGATTATCAAGTATATATGCGAGATTTTACATAATTTTATTGACACAATTGATAAATTTATCAAATTTGATCTTTAAATCTTAAGAATTAAGTTTGAGTCTCTTAAGATGAAATTGCTAAATTAATTTTAGATTTGGTTGAAGCTACTTTTTCAAAACTCTAGAAAAGAGATATTAGAAATAATGTTATCTAAGTAAGAAGAGGAATAAATAAAGATTGACAATTGAGGTTGTTTTAGTTTTCTTGGCTAAAGAAGAGGAAGACTTGATATAGTTCATTTTATTTTCAACTCAAATTAAATGCATGGTTTAAAAGAATATGATGGAGGATATTCGTTTGTATATGTAACTAAAGTGTATCTACAATTCTAGAATCTTGACAAGTGGCACTTTGAGATTATTATTTAATAAAAGTGATTAACTTATATATTAATTCAATTTATTCATCAAATATTTTAATTTTAAGTTAAATTTTCAACTAAATTGGTATAATTTTGTTGTATGCACATATAAATAAGGTAAAAATAATAATTACAATAAATAATTTATTACTTTGAAAAAAAATTTAAGCCTAGGACAATATTTTAATATAAACATTTTTAAAATTATTTAAAAATATTTCCTAAAAATTTATTACATCTTTAATATTCTTAAAATCAGATAAAGAAATATAGTAGAAATTTACATTAATTATTTTTTGTATTATCATAAGTCAATCTCTTCCACCATTTATATTGTTTCTTTGATGTAATTAATGCCATAATAGTATTTTTGTTAAATTAAAATTTCATTGATTATATTCCACTTTTTATGTTAAGATAAACAATAAATTTCAATAAAAATTTAACTAAATGCAAAAGCAATAAACTATTATTAATGTGTCATTTGATAGTATATATAAGAAAAATATGACAAGATAAATATAAATAAGAATCAAATGAAGATTTTATTTCGTATTCAAATGTTTTATACCTTACTCTAAAATTATATTTTAATGAATAAATTTAAGATTTTTAAATCAAAACATTTTACACTGCAATTTAGGTTAGACATAACAAATAATAATATATATTATTTTAATAAATATAATATATAACCATAAAAATAAAATTGTAAAGTTCCTTACTTTTACATGAAAATAAGTCCAATTAGTACATAAAGAGCCCATTAATGCCAATACAAATTCAAATTAATTATTATTATTAACTTGTGGTGCATGTGAAGAAAAAGATTAACATGATTTCTAGATAAAAAGCAAATGACCTTATGATGGGTGAGAATTTTTTTCTTGTAGTACATTAGTTGTGAAAGGTTCTAGTAATGATAGTATTATAGGCGAAGTAACAATCAGATCAAATAAAAAGCAAGGCATATTAGTGTAATCCATGTTTTAGAAAAAGGGGATTTGAACACAACATGTTAATAGGTCTTTCCCCTCTCCTTTACTTATTTCGTTATTTCCACTTAAATTTTTTAAAAATATGAAGTTATTAAATTTTCTACAAGTTATATGTAAGATTAACAAAAGTAGGTGTGACAATTAATGGTTAAAATGCAAGTTTGTCATATTCTAGAGACCAAAAGTGAAGAAAAAGATAAAAAAAATGAATTTCCTTCTCTAGTTCATTATTTTTTGAGTAGGTAATCACTCTCTTTAAATTTAACATTAAACATATTTATTTGTTTATTATTTATGTTAGTCATTGTATTTAATATGCTAGATAGAGAAATTTAATTTTCTAGGAATTTTGATTTATTAAGTTAAATTAGTTTATGGATAAGGATTTAAAAGTTAATTATATGAATTAGAATAGATAGATGTTAAAGCATTCAATTTACTAAATATGTTAGATATGGATTTTGGTCTCTTTCATTATCTTTATGTTTCCTTCAAATGTTATGATACTATATTTGTTATTATTGAAGTTGTCTAGAGCTATACAAAAAAACTTTGGTAGTGTAAGAGAAGCTACCACGAATATGAAATGGGATATCAGTTGATGAACCACTCTTTATGTTTTGGTAGTTAATATGTTGGTAAATGATTAAACAATAAGTTATACAACATATGTGTCTTTAGATTCTCTCTCAATGAATTTGATAAATGTATTGGTAAATAATTAACAAATGAGTTATATATGTTTGTTTTTTACAAAAGAATTTTAAAGTGATTTTAATGATTTAAAAATTCTTTTTAAGTGGTTTATGTGTTTTTACCTATTGCTTCTAGAAAATAGAAAAGAACACTATATTTTTGTTTCCTTTCAATATGGTTGCACAAAGGTACAATTTCATATGTTTGGACATTTATGCTTTTTTTTGTAAATATGGTATTTAAGTATTACTGATGATTTTGATCTCTTACAACTACTTGATGGATCTTTATGTTGTTATATTGAGAGATACTATTACATTCCGATGCAAGTTTGTATATGTATTACGGTTTATAAGATTTGGGCCACCTTTATAACCATGAATCCTTCACTAATCATAGCCCTTAACTTTAGGTTTAACAAAGTTGGTATCGAAGCATATGTTCTATTTAGGATTGAGACATAAGTGCTATTATACTTAAAAGTTTATGGTCGAAAGATTTTGATTAGATTGCTAAGTTATAAACAATTGAAATATATAAGTTTAAACATATCTATTTTGTTTGATTTTTCATTCTTTAAATTCCTTATCATGAAATCAATTGACTTTAGTTTAAGTTTTTTCATTTTTTGTTAATAATCTTTCTTTATTTTCTTGTAACAAAATAAAAAGATCAAGGATAAGAATCTTATGTATGCTAAAGGAGCATTAAGATCTAGATGAAGCATTGATAGAGGTTGATTAGGCACCTTAATATGAGGTTTTGATTGGAGAAATTTTAAAAGGTAAGGTCAATTTGGATCTAAATTATATCCAAATCTAAAACTAAGAGCTTTAGAATTTTGTATGGTGGATAGAGGAGGAATATGGCTAATGTGATGGCTAGGTTGGAATAGTTTCTACTAGCATCTTCAACATTATTAGTTGTAGCAGTTCCATAACCTATTGTTACCCTATCAGTTGACGTTTAGAGGCCTACCAAGTACTTAACAAATTTCCTATCAGTTGCCGTTTAGAGGCCTACCAAGTACTTAACAAATTTCCTCATATATAAGCCTCATATAATCGGTATTAAACTTAAGGAAGAGGCTAAGTATTTTCTTAAAGAAGTATAGAATATCTAGTATTCTTTGGGTACACCAATATTTGGTATGGGTTCCTTTTCAGTTTCAATAGCTATAAAAGCTTCTAGCCATTATTTGTGACAAGCTAATCAAATTTAAAACTCTTTTGTATAACTCTATCTTATAAATCCTCATATTAGGTCTTTTTAGGGAACTTTAAAGGACAATGAGAACCTTCTCTACCACTAAACTTTTATTTTTAGGGTTTCTTTGTTCAAGGTAGGATTTGAAGTAAGATTAGAGGAGATAATGACAACTCTTCTAGTTCTTTTTTCTCTTTCTTTATTTTATGTTCAAATTATTTCGTTTTAATTTTTTATTATATTTAGTAATTAAATCCCTAGCTAGAGTTAGGGATACAACTTGTGATGTATTATTAAATTATTGATGTATTATTTGATTATTTGTTAGTTTAATTTATTATCTTTATTTTTAATCTTAGATTTATGCCTAATCACCATAAATTCAATTTTAAAGATTGTATGAATGATTAAAATGAGAGGTATGATTTATGCACTAGGGAATGAACACCTTAGATCTAGAGAACAAAAGTATCCTAGACTATTCTGATAACTAAATAGATTAACTATGCTTAATGAATTTGATTAGGTTGAATTGCAAATCCTCTCATTAGGGTTCTTTTTAGAAACTTTGATGGCCAATGACAACCTTCTTTACCACTAAGCTTTTAGTTTTAGGGTCTTTGCCAAAGGAAGGATTTGAAGTAAGATTAGATCAGATTATGACAACACTTATAGTTCTTTCTTCTCTTTCTTTATTTTATGTTAAGATTATTTGGTTTTATTTTTTTATTATGTTTAGTAGTTACATCACTAGCTAGAGTTAGGAATACAACTTATGATATATTCTTGAATTATTGATGTATTATTTAATTATTTGTTTTTAATCTTGGTTTTATCTTTATTTTTAATCATGGATTTATGTATGATAACATAAATTCAATGTTAATGATTATATGAATGATTAAAATGATGAGTATGATTCGTGCACTAGGAGAATGAACACCTTATATCTAGAGAACAAAAGTATCCTAGACTATTGTTATAACTAAATAGATTACCTATGCTTAATGAGTTTGATTAGGTTGAATTGCAAATCAATAGCTGGTAGTTACCTAATTAAATATAAATGTGTGCCTTGAGAAAGGGCATAGATACATTAGGTTAAATTTTATTTCATCCTAGATAATCAATGTTGCATGATAATTGAAATATCGCATGAGTGAACTTTGAGACCTTAGCATTCGTTTTGTTGATTTTTCTTTGTTTAATTATTTTGTCTTTATTCATTTAGTAATTTAATTATTTCCCCAAATCTTATTCATTTTGGTGTTATAGTTTGACTAGGATTAATAAGCTTAATAGTGTAGTTCCCATAGGATTAATACTTTAGATATCTTTAATTTTAATAAATTACTACAATTGACTTTATATGCTTATATATTTAACTGATCTAGTTTTCAAATTCATTGTTAAGAAACTATTCAACTTTTATTTTCTTAATCATAGTTTTTAAATTTATTTTATTGTATTTTCCTTTGCTTGTGTATAATTTAACTTTCTTTTATATGGCATGTTCAAGATTTGTAGCAAAACCATGCATTTTGAGACCTAGAAACACAAATTGTTAATATTTTGAACTAGGTAAAGATGATAATGAACAGTGACTAAGGTTACAAGGGGCATATTATCATTGTAGAATGTATAGGCATCCTTTCCATACATAGATGAACATAGAGTGGGCCCTTAATACTATAAAGAAAATGATTATATGGCTATTTATAGGAGGAATAACATTACAAATTTTGACTTTGATAAATATCCATCAAGATGAAGTAACCATCCAAATATCTTTTGAAAGAAGAAAAAAGCTGGAGTAAGCAATAAGCAAACATTTTTTATTGCCTGGGTTCTAATAATGACCTTAGTTTCAATAAATACCATTTTCATAGGGTAATAGGATGGAAGAGATGATCTTGCACTTTATGTCTTCACTTAATGAAAAATTAGAAAGATTAGATATATTAGGTAAATTTCAAAATCACACGGACCTCCTTGAATAAATGACGTAGTCTAATTATCTATCCATTCATAATTTGGAGACTCAAGTCAAACAAATAGCCAAGATGGATTGTGACAGAGGACAAGATAAGCTTCATAGACAAATGGAGATGAACCTAAGAGAACAAGTAAGTGACAAAACATTTAATATTAAAGATGTTAAAGAGGAGGTTAGACTAGCATAAGGAAGTGGGCGATGACATGATAAACAAAAGTGGTGTACCTAAGAGGATTAGATCCTATGAACCTATAACCATAAAGATAAACTCAACTTAAGAAAGTTAAAATCATATTAGGACAATCCACTGAACCCTTGAATATAAAGAATCCAACACCCTAATTGTTCATAATGCCACAAGGTTGATCAATCCTTGATAAGTTCAAAAACTTCAATAAAGAACCTAAGAGAAGAAATCCCCTTAATTCTGAACAATCATAAATGTGTTTTTGATTAATTATTGAATGTCCTTTACAAAGATGAAAATTTAAAGGTGTTAGTAGTGTGCCCTAGGCCAATGGACATATGTGACTTTTGTACTAACATTATGACTTATTAATAATATATTATGAGGTATTCTTTTAT
>JANSVB020000191.1:2127018-2140563 GCA_025504935.2 Erythroxylum haughtii
GCTTCTTGAATCTTGAAAGAAACGGTTAATCAGTTGAGTTCTGTAACTAACTCGAACTGACTCTTGCGTCTGCTTTTGAATTCTTCGTCTGTTTTTCACTTCTCCGTCTGCTTTTTCTACTTCGTCTGCTTTTTCACTTCTCTGTCTTCTTTTTCTACTTCGTCTGTTTTTCATTATGTGTCTGCTTTTTCTACTTCGTCTGTTTTTCATTCTGTGTCTGCTTTTTTACTTCTTCGTTATTCATCAAAATCATATATATGTAAAGTCATTTTGACTTAACAAAACTTTCAAGAAAACGTTATCACCTATTGCATATTCAATATCCTTCCTCTTCAAATCAACATATGATTTCTTTCTATCACTTGTAGCCTTCAATCTTTGTTAAATAACCCTCACTTTCTCTTATGTGTCTTTGACTATGTCAGGCCCAATCATCTTGTTCTTTGTCAATTCTATCCAATAAATTGAGGTTCTACATTTTCTGCCATATGATGCTTCATATGGTACCATACCTATACTAGAATGATAACTATTGTTGTAGTCAAATTCCATTAAAAGAATGCACCTAACCCAACAGCCTAAAAATACCATAACACATGCTCTAAGCATGTCTTCTAGCCCCTATATAACTTTATCAAATTGCCTATCCATTTGTGGGTGAAAGGTTATGCTCAAGCCTAGGCAAGTACCCAAAGCTACTTGCAAACTTTTCCAAATATTGATGTAAATCGTGGGTCTCAGTTAGAAACAATTGACAATGGCACTCCATATAGTCAAACAATCTCATTCACATATAACTCATCTAACAGATCCATAGGATAGTCAGGTTGAACCAGTATAAAGTGGGCTAATTTGGTAAGCCTGTCCACTATAACCTATATTACATCATGCTTTCTGTGTGTGAGGGGCAGGCCTATAACAAAACCATGGTGATATTATCTCATTTTCATTGTGGGATTGAGATGGGATTTAATATACCAGACAGGACTTGATGCTTAGATTTCAACGTTGACAAGTTGAGCATTTGGACACATAGTCCACTACATCACGTTTCATTCTAGGCCACTGGTAATGTTGTTTAAAGTATTGGTACATCTTGTTACCCCCAGGATGTATGGTGAACATAGTATTACGGGCTTCATGTAATAACTTCTTCTTTAAGTACTTTAATGCCGGTACACATAGTCTACTATTAAATTATAGACTTCCGTCATTTTTCACTACAAAATTAATATGTTTCCCTTCTTGTACTGCTTGTACAATTTGTTACGACTAGGCATCATCTTTTTGTGCATGTACTATCGTCTCAAGTCAGGACTCGCTTTTAATTAGGCTATCAAAAATTCATCTAGTACAAATCTCCATCTGTTATGCTATAATGACAGAGTTGAAATAGACTTTTTACTCAAAACATCCGCGACCATATTAGCTTTTCCTTGGTGGTATCCAATTATACTCATAGTATTTAAAAACTTCTAGTCAACATTGTTGCCTCAAATTGAGCTCCTTCTATGTGAGCAAGTACTTAAGACTCTTGTGATCCATGTATACCCTACATCTTTCCCCATATAAGTAATTCCACCATATTTTCAAAGCAAATAGTACTGTTGCCAGTTCTAAATCATGTGTAGGCTAGTTTTGTTCATATGGCTGTTGCCAGTTCTAAATCATGTGTAGGCTAGTTTTGTTCATATGGAATTAACTCTCTAAGGGCATAATTCACCACTTTACTATCTTGCATCAATACATAACTCAGACCATTCTTAAATGCATCACTGTATATGGCATACTCTTTGCCTAGTGAGCATCTTTTTTAACTTCTTAAAACTAGTTTGGCTTCTATCATTCCATTCAAAATTTGTGCCTTTCTAAAGTATCTTTATGATCGGAGAAGAAATTATTAAGAATCCTTTGACAAGGTGCCGATAATAACCAGCTAAGCTAAGAAAAATTTTCACTTTTTTTACATTCCGAGGCAACTTCCAATTGAAAATCGCCTCAATTTTACTTATATCTACCTTGATGCCTTCTAAAGAAATAATATGTTTGAGGAAAGAAACTTCCTTTAGCCAAAAATCACATTTGCTCAATTTGGAAAATGACTGCTTCTTTCTCAAAGTCTGTAGTACAAATCTCAAATGTTGGGCATGTTCCTCTTCATTCCTCGAATAGATCAATATATCATCTATAAACACCAAAAACAATTAGTCTAAGTAAGGGAAAAACACCCTATTCATCAAATCCATAAAAGTAGTCGATGCATTAGTTAGCCCAAAAGGCATCACTAAGAACTCATAATGGCTATATCGAATCCCGAATGTAGTCTTTTGAGCATTTACATCTTTTACCCAAAGCTAGTAATAACCCAACTGCAAATCAATCTTGAAGAACACTCTTGTATCTTTCAATTGATCAAATAATCTTCTATTATGGGCAATAGATACTTATTCCTTACAATCAACTTGTCCAACTGTCTATAGTCCATACACATTTGTAAGGTGCCATCCTGCTTCTTGATAAAAAAGGACTAGCGCTCTCCATGTTAACACAATGGGCCAAATAAAACCCTTGTCCAAAAGCTCCTATAACTAAATCTTCAACTCTTTTAACTCTATAGGATTTATTCTATAAGGTTCCTTTGAAATAGGAGTAGTACTAGATATAATTCAATAGACAATTCTACCTCCCTCTCGAGTGGCTTGGTATCTCTTTTGGAAACATGTCAAGAAACTCATTTACTACCTGTATGTCTTGTAAGTTCACCCTCTCCCTTTTTGAATCAAATACTAAAGCCAAATAAACCTCACAACCCTTTTCTAAAAAGTCTTCTTGCTTGCATGGCTGATATTACATTAGTCATATGCACCATAATTTCTGAACCATCAGAATCTTTGAGCATAACTATTTTTAACCCAAAATTAACTACAGCTTGGTGTTTAGACAACCAATCTATGCCCAAGATCAAGTCAAATTTATGAAAGGCTAGCTCTATCAGATCAGTAGCAAACTATTTTCCATGTATCATAATAAGGCAATCTCTATATACTCTATTCACATATACATTATGGCCCAATAGACTAGTCACATATGTATCATAGGCTAGTCGATCTACTGATAACATTCTATCACACACTCCCTTAGTGCAATTTTATGAATGAGTGGAACCAAGATCTATCAATACATGCATATCAAGAATAAAGATAGAGAAAATACTAGCAGTAACTTTTGGGGCATCTTGTTCCTCACAAATCTTCATTTTATATGCTTTTGCTAGACCTATTGATACTATAGGATGATCAATAGACTCAGATACTGTGCTTGGAGTGGCTCTAGGCTTGCCTAGGCCTGGTACACCTCTGCCTTTACCTCATCCCCTAGCTATAATGGGTGCATTGGGTGCCTCTTTGCTCCTCTGAGGTGTTCTACCCTATCTTGAGCCTTATGAACAATTAGCTATCAAATAATTAGTACCCCACTTTTAAAATAGGCCTCAACCAACCTCTTACATACACCTTAATGTTTCCTGGTATAGTGTGGGCACTCTAGTGGTCCATCTTCCTATCTAGCTAAAAATCTTCTACCATTGTTAAATGTTATGGACTGCCTTTGATGTCTTCCTCTAGTGGCTAGGCTATGATTGACTTTACTAGGGATGCACCTTGAGAGTCTCGAGTCCTCTTTCCCGAAGATGAGCCACCTCTAGAGAAAACTCCTCCTTTATGCCTTTTCTCTCTTGGTTGTCTCTTACTTTTCTACTTTGATAGTTGCTTCAACCAGTTGATAATAGCTCACCTATTGTAGAGAAGTTACTACTACTAAGTATTCTTTGATATAATCATTCAATCCATCCTCAAATTGTCAGCATCATAATGCCTCTATCAGAACATTCTCTGGAGCATACCTGCTGAACTGATTGAACTCCTTTTCATACTCAGCCACAGATAGGCTTCTTTGTCTCAAATTCTAAAACTGCTTCCATTGGTTTGTTTTATAAGCTTCAGCGACATAGTTCTTATTAAATTTTTAGGTAAAGAACTCCCAAGTTAGAGGGTTAGGCATCTAAGGATGCAATAGGACAAATTTCCACCAATCATAGACTGCCCCTTACAGGAGAGAGACAATATAAGTAACCATTTCTTTAGGTGGACACTTAATCTCCTCTAGAACTCTGTGTTCGCTCTAACCATATTCTGCTTTATCAAATTTTTCTAAAGTCACGCCAACAAATTCTTCCACCCCATGCTTTCTCAAAAGTTTTATGGAGTTTTAGGCTCGATCATTCTATCCATCAATCTCATCATATCATAGGAGAGCTTTAGAAACATCTTTGTAGGTATTGACAATATCGGTATTTCACCCTTTGGAGGTTTAAGAGGACCCGAAGGTAATTGATCTCTCCCCATCATACTATCAGCTAACTCCTCCTAAGCTTCACGAGGTCTTTCCATCTCTACTATCTATAAGAGAATAGGGACATCTGTATTAGGCCAACACAACAACCAAACCATGTATAGATGATTTACTAGACTCTTATTGGCTAGAACCCCCAAAATCGTAGGCTTTGATAATATAAAAAGCAACACCCTTTATACAAAACCTACAACCACCTACATACATGGAAACCTAATTCCTGTACAAATAGTCGTGGCTTACATTTCTATTCATTTATAGCGACTGTCATCACACATCTGTCTATTCAATGTTGTACATACACATATTATAAAATTTCATATCACTTTTATCATTTAGTAGTATTACATCTTTACATTTATAAGATAATATAAAAGAAATATTACATACAACTTAAATTCTTAGCTACAAACTGTTACATATACAATCATCTTTAAGCAAAAGATACAATCCAAAAGTACATTTACTACTAACAGCTGGCCTTGATCCCTATAGATGATTCCTGTACCTTACTCCTATTACTTAGACTTACACTTAATTTAAGACTTGTGCTAAGCTTGAAAGCTCTGTGGGGAAATACTTAGTTTAGATTATCACTTACAACAGTCATCCGCTAAGCACACATATTCATAAATATCACAAAATGTATAAATTGTGATGACATAATTAATCAAGGTACATAATGCAAATATGCTTCAATGTATTATTTATGTACTATAAATTCACATTTCTAAGCTAAACATCGATATTCAATGCTTATTATTACAAATTATCAATACACTTGCTCATCATTATAAATCATCAATACAATCAATACAAATGCTCATCCATACCAATTATTCATATTGTCCTGCTATATTTCTTATTTATAACTATTTAATTTACTTTCTGTGTTAGGCTTGCACATTCTTGTGGGTGTGGATAATGGGAACTGTAGATATTTGAAGATATCAAACTGTAGATACCTAAAAGTATCGAATTATAAATACCTGAAGGCATCAATTTGTAGAGACACTATAGTCACAAAATGAAGACACCATTAGTGTCAAACTATAGCAGCTACATTGTAACCTTATAGGCATGCCTATCTATCCACCACCAAGACAATAAAGCAAGCACCGTAGCATTTTCCTTTAACCATTTGCCAATTTCATAATTCATATATTGAAAAATCATATGATATTCATTTGAAATCATAAAATCTATATTTAAGTTTCATACTTACAAGTCATAACTTAACACCGATAGAAGAGTATCAAAATCACACTTGTATAATCATACTATACACGTATAAGTCATAAATAATATAAATAATCTATATACATGTAATGGAATACATTATGATCATCTTAAGTTTCAATGTTTAATCACCCAATTCATATATTGTGGGTCATATTTCATTTATTTCTAAGCGTTTTCAAAGTTTAATAATCATTCAAAAGGTTCTAATATGATTTAGTAAAAATAAAAAATGAAAAAAACTTAAAATAGTGCAATTTCCTTCCCATCATATCCCCTACCTAGAATTAATACCTCCACTTGTTCCGTAAGTTTTACATAGTAAACGTTCAAATTAAGTTTTGAGATCTTCTTGACATTTGTTTTCCTATGTCTTTGGTTTCCATAGCATAAACAAATCAGGCCATTTGGACTTCTAATTCATGAAAATTGTACCAAAAATCACAAGCTTATCCAAAAGAGGGGTAACATCAGTTTACCATTTTCAATCTCAAATTCCAATTTCATTCAGCCATAATTAGGTCAGGATTTCTTCTAAATATTTTATTGCTATGTATTAAGATGAGCTATTAAAATCACCTAATTTAAAAGTTTGTAGGTCAAGTTATGGCCAAAACGATAGGACTTTTTCAAATAAACCTAATACAGAATTCTACTACACGTTACACTCTTGTCATATTCAACCAATTCTATGCAAAGTAACACTAAGACACTATTCTAGCAACCATTTCAGGTCCAAATGAATCTTTGTATCCATTCAAATATGTACAAACATAAATTAAACTGAGAGTAGTACCAAACCTTGAAATCGGGTAACTAATTGTTCTAATACTTTTTCTTTTTTTCTCCTTTAACTTTGCTTGATTCACCAATTAGAAACACAAAAATACATATCTCAATGCCAATTCCAACCTTATAATTCCAGCTCTCTATAAGAAAAGCAAGAAAGGATAATTTGAAGAGAAAAATCACTAACTTTTACCTTGATTTCCACCTAGGATTAGCTTGATTCTTAACATGTAAAATGGTGTGATAAAGAAGATGAAATGGAAAGAAAATGAGAAAGGAAAATTTGGCATTCAAAACCCTAAATGCACAACCTTATCTCCTCTCTTTCATGTCCATTTCACGAAACATGTGCTTCAATCCTATTGTTCACACATGTTTTTAATCCTATTGTTCACAAATGCTTCAATCATATTGGGCACACATGTTTTAATCCAATTGGTCTATATATTGACATTAAAAAAATTGCACATTTGGTCCTTCTTCTTCCTTTAATTCCCACGTTGGCGTATAATCTCATTCTCATCCATATTTCATGTCTAAGTATTTATGTCCATGCCGAAATGAACAAATTACCAATTTATCCATATCTTTTACATTAAGTACCATTATGTCCCTTACTATGCTTAGATGCACTTAATTCTTTATGTTCACTTTTTAATATACCCTAGACATGCTATAGTACTTATAGGGTATATGTTGAGGCATTACATGACTGGTAATAGTGACAAAGCCATAAGTATCAAAATTAAATGTTCCTATATGTATATAAAAAAGAAAGAAGGAGGGTTGGGGTAATTAGAATTAATAAAATCAAGTGATTGTGGAATTTTTTAACAGATAAAGAATCTCTTTGGATCAAGTGGATGAATTTATACTTCCTCAAGGTTCAATGTATTTGGAAGATTAAGCTTGGTACAACACTTAATGGAAAATCAAACACATGTTGGCGTTTAGGGATTTTACAAGTAGTTGCATTAAATTCAGAGTTGGCAATAAAAAAACTTATCTAGTTTTGGTATGATAATAGCAAGATGTGGGCCTTTCTCGTAAAGCTCTCAACTTCCAGGAACTTAAATCGTCCCTGATAATGCAAGAGATGATATCATCTTTTGTAATAATAAATGGATTTGGCTGAAGTACTGCTTAAGGAGAGGATATTATATGGAATGTGCTTGAATATGATCCAAATTTAGGAACTCAAGACTCATTTCATTGGATTAAGCATAGTCTAAGAAGAAGTTCACCAACCTTTCTTATTTAAAGATTCACAGTGCCTTACTTGACATTTCTATACTCAAAATTAGTGTAACAAAAAAACAACCATCTCAAAGCTCATATGGAGGCTATGGACTAAGGATAGGCTCAATTACGCATCAAACAACAATCTCTTGTATGTTCATTTTGTCAACAAGAAAATGAATTATTGGACCATATTTTCTTCAACTGCATTTATTCCTCTCCAATTTGGTAGAAGATATTCTCTTTATGCAACTTCCAGTGCATTGCTAACCAATTGAATGAAATAGTGAATAGGTTTACAGGATTCAGGGAATAAGACTGAGAAAGAAGATTGTTCAGCGTTTGTTTTGGCATTTAGATGCTAGCTCATTATACTCAGATCTAAAGGAAAAGGAATTTAGGGACATTAAGTACAAAAGCCGCTCCTTTGCTTCAATGTCTTGAATTGGATTCAGGTATCTCTTACAACTAAAAACATGGTGGAGGGTTTGAGCCTTGATGTAGCTTAAAGCTGGAATCTTATTTGACATAGTCCAATTTCAACCTAGGCATCAAATTATTCTACGATCTTAGTTGAGCTTAAGCTCTATTTTGTGGTTTTCATGAAATAATTCACTGCCTTGTATTAGCTTCAATGTACTGCTTTTTGTGCAGGTGTTGCAGCCCTTTTTGAGGACTAATTTTATTATGTATCCTTCAAAAAAAGAAAAACAAAAAAATTTAAGAAACTTTTGGTAGTTTCTTCAAATGCATACAATGTAATGGACTATAGTTAAGCAAATTCATTTAACATTTTGACCATAATAAAACAAGCCTCAGAATATCAGGCTTTAGAGGAAGTTTAGTATATTCTGCAATATTGTTTGGAACTGGACAACTTTTTACACCATATGAGAGCAGTCTAAAGAAGGAAAAAAAATGCTAACAAGCTATTGATACAGTAGGTTGTATGCAGGTAAATCTTTTATACGATGCACATCTTCCAAAGCAAGTTCCCTCTCCAATTGTGTCCTCGTTACCTGTAAAACTTCCTGTTGGAGCAAGAAGGACCCAGTCAAGGCCCGCATACAAAGTCAAGTGCACTCACTTTGACGTGTCAATGCAAAAATAGAAAACAAATCTATGCTTTCATGTCTGCAAAGAAATTTTAATTTCTACATAAGTTGAAGTTTGGACTTGTGGATATCGAATTCAGCTACTTGGGTAAACATGGTACATAACGAAGTGCAAAACTATGGACAGTTCATTTCGGGCTTGGCTTGTAATATCAGCAAATTGTGTGAGATAGAGAATGAGGGAGACAGAGAGTACATTAAACTCCATATATGAAGCACGCATAGCAAGCCACTGAGCATCCATCAACTCGAAAGCTGTACAGAATAGTACATCAAACGCAGTTTCGTCTTCTGCAATTTATGAAAGTACAGTTACAAGTTGATATATCTGATAATTTAGCAGAACTGGGTCAGAGCTACAATCTTATTACCTCCAAGTAATTTCACAAAATTAATTCCCGAAAGGCATTTTGGTTTCTCTGCATCAGCAAAAAGGAGAGGGATTATCAGAGAAAATCTACCTTTGGAGGAAAATGTGATATTTAAACTTGATGGAAATATAGACACAAATAGCAGGAAGTAACGAATTACTAAGAGTTAACAACGAGTTGGATGCTAGAAAGTGTCTTCGAGACTGGTCATACACGTAAACTTTTCTTGTGATAGCAGGTAAATATTCCATTGAAATATTGACCCTAAAATAAATGTTATTTGTTTTCCTAATTATTGCATCTTAAGGTGAACTTGGTGAAACGGAAACTTGTATGGATGAAAAGTCTCCAAACCTGAGAGTAAATCCAACATCCGAATCAACATAAATGACACATTAATGCCGGCAACAGCAAATGGGTATTCCCAGGTTGCTCGATTCCCACCTTGCTTGAACAATAACCTACGAAAAGATGCCTTCATTTTGTATTTTGTACAATCAGTAATTTTCATAATTCATTCTTGGGGAAAATACACACACGACGGAAACCAAAAACACAAGCTTTCAGCAAACCATATTGTTACTATCAGTTGTTGACAAAATTTTAGGAGTTGAGAAGACATACCGGATAAGTCCTAGCGAAAAACAGCAAGTTTTCAAGAGAGATGAAACCACAGCCCCTGTGAACCCAAATTGGCTCATGGTGACAGAAACCAATGTGAAGAAGAAATGAAGCACAACCAATTCATTATTTCAAAGTGATTCCTTGCCATTTTTCTTTCTGGATTTTGACTTTGCAACCCATCTACTATATATATGATCTAGATACATGCTGCTACGGATTATTTTTCTATCGTTTCTAAGATTCTGAGGGATCTCTAATAAGTAGAAGTACCAAGTATGAACACCTTTTTTCAAGTGAATTATGCGTGTTAGTTAGACCAGAAAAGTTCCCTCCAACAACAGAAAGAATGTAAATACTTTTACCTAAAGTCAGTTGATGGGTTAGGACCTTGCCACCCCATATCTTTCCATTGCTCAGAGATCATGCCTTTGAGAGCAACATCTGGGAAGGCTGCATTCCACAATGATATTAGGGCTTCCTGCCAAAAAGTTGGAGCCACTAGTCTCAACAATTTAATTGTCTTGAAAAGAGAAAGATGCAAATTGAAAATCTTCTACATAGTCCGCTAATCATCTTTAAGAATAGATGTTATTCAGAAGCGATGTTTCTCTTGATCAGTGCTATGCTATGAGGCCAAGAGCCTTCAAAAACTCCAAACTGAAAAGTTACCAGTAAAGACACAGAAAACAATATCGCTGCAATAATGAAAATACTTGATGATCAGGACGAGTTTCGTCAAATGGCGTTTGCAATCGTTCTTGAAGTTTTTTAAGTCTTTGTTCCTGGTAAAAAATTGCAGAACAGAATGCCAGTTTAGTGAAACTTAGAAAGGTGAACTGTGAGATTAATTGAGCTCCTTATCGCACCCCCTTGGCGGAAACAATAATAACCTGATGAGGAGTCAAAATATAGTCCCGTCTGGTACTCAGTCGATTAAAGAGCCCTTCTATCCATGCTCGTGGTCCAACCATAGCATTAGCTACAATGACCACAAACTGACAGTAAAGTCAGAGAACATACTTCAATGAAATGATTGAATTAGGCTCATGAATCGTAAAGTTTCTCAATATCTAAGCAAAACATAAAGCACTGAGAAATAACTTGGGAATGATTCTTACCAAAGCATTGAGTTAGCTGTGAAACATGTGTGGCATTATGTGACCATTCCAACTCTTCCTTACTCTTCTTTCTTCTCCAGTAAATTTCATCCTCATCAACCTGCATAAGTCGCCGATAATTGGCATGTGTCTATGGGAGCAAAACCAGAATTTTATCTCAATCTGTAACTAAAGAGCGCTTAGCAAAATAAGAAGAAAATAACAGAACTTCCGTATTGTTATTGTGTCAGCATGTTCAAATAAGCTTGTTATTGTGTCAGCATGTTCAAATAAGCTATGTCATTCGTGCATCCTAACGAAAAGGGTACATACAACTTAAATTTCTTAAGTTGAGTAGTTAGTGGGTTATCTGGATGCTATCATACAGATTTTGCAAATCAATGGGGATCACACGACCCCGGATAAGACTCTCGAGAGTTAATAGATAGCAACAGAGACAGCTTTATACTTGCACAGAAATCCTTAAAGATTTAATTCACTTGCAGGAGAAAAAGAGAACGAATTCTAAATCATTAAGAGGCTTCGGAGAGCTGTTAGGCCTAGTGGCAGGAAGCAAACATGCAAAAGAACTAATAAAGAATTAGCAACGTAGTAACGAAGCAAAATTTTCCAGAATTAAAACCCTACCTGGCGTTAACAAAAATCGATTGGATGTTAATGGTGAACAATTACTTGCTTCAACAAATTACAAGGTAGCAATCGTTTCTGATGCATGTAGCTAACAAACTCCTAAGTGATCAATGTTGGCCTATAAAAAACTATATTTCAAGGTTAGAATCTTACCTTGCGAAGTGAAGAACAGGAAGGAAAGCATCGCCTACTCTTTCTCAATCTCATTAGGTGATCGAAAACTAAAGATTTGTGTTTTACATTGCTTTTAACCGAAAGCAAAATGGAAAAGAACAAAAAGGTTGATAAAAGCGGGTAACATATAATTGCCACAGCCATGCTTTGGCTGAGTAATTCAACTCCTCATGATTAATCTTTTCACATCGAGGGTCAAGAGTTGCAATGATGATGCAAACATATGTATAAAGAGCGCAATTAAAGGGATTTTTATGCATCAGCTTTCTCTGGCAAAAAGCAAAGATTGGAAATATGTAAAAAGTGGACGCATGTGTCAATGCAATGCAACAATAATAGCAGACGAGACAAATTTGATATCCCATAAACACAAAAGTTAACAGAAACAATATAATGAAAATGAAAAACACAAGGGAAGCACTCTACCTCTCATGGCTTCTGATTCAATAGCAAGAAGGTGGTGTGACGTCCAGTTGGGATAAAGTTGTTTTGGCAAGTTTACCAGGAAAAGATTTAATGGAAGAATGATGTACAAGACAAGTAGAAGGGCTGCATGCCTTTTTTTCTTTCAAAAAAGTTTGGAATCACATTAACGAAAGAAAAAAGAAAAAGCTCTGGGGGGGATTGTTAGAGTGATTAGGGGTTGTTTTCGTCTCTTTCTTGTCTCTCTATCATCGCGTTTCAGACCAGCCAATTCCTACAATGTTGGCTTTCTTTTAGGCAATCTTCACTATG
The DNA here is from genome assembly GCA_025504935.2 of Erythroxylum haughtii. Lineage (NCBI taxonomy): Eukaryota > Viridiplantae > Streptophyta > Magnoliopsida > Malpighiales > Erythroxylaceae > Erythroxylum > Erythroxylum haughtii. Next base: position 2,139,463 of record JANSVB020000191.1, read on the forward strand.
CAAAGTTTTGTCATGTATATAGAGCAAATGATACCTTAGAGCCCCTCCCATAAGGAATAAGATCCTCTGTCCAATATTGTCCTGTCTTATTCTGTCCATAAAATCTCAACCATTTATTTTGTGAGACTCACGCGAGGTCCACGCGGGACCTATACAGAATTCACATAAATAAACGGTTAAGATTCATTGGACACAATAAAACAACATAATATTAGACAGGAGATCTGGACTCCTCTCATAAGAAGGAATACGGGAGTGTCAATAAAATGAAACATCCTAACATATGATATTGATTTAAGTGAAAATTTTTATTATTGTGATTTTGAAAAGAATTAAAAACTACTCATATTATTATGTTAAAATCTCTTTCCAAAAGATTCTAATATTTATTTATGTGGGTAAAAATTGTAAGATTATAATATGTCAATATTATTTTAATCATATTTGTTAGACAATGTCTTTGGAGGACAAATTAACATAAATTCTTGTTTAAACTTTGCAATATTAGGTAGATAATAGTCTTCTGTTGTATACTTAATCCGTGTTATTAAACATCTTGTTGGAGGAAATTAACTTTCCTTCACTCCAAATAAATAAGCAAACGATCCCCTGCAGCTTTTAGCAATAAATATATACAAATGATTTGCTGGTATTAAGTGAAAAGGAATCCTGTTACACAAATAGTTGATCAACAACTTCAAAAACATATCGTATATGTACATGATTTTTGGTTGATACAAATAACAACTTGATGGCTTTGAATAAATATCATATACATGTGCAGTGCTTTTAGATAATATATGAAGAATCTAATCGTTTCTGGTTAATAATTATGACACTGCTAATTAATTTTATTAATTATAACTAATTAATATATACTATGAAGGTTTCCAAAATAAGACCAAACTGTTCAGTCTGACCACAAAAAAATTGAACCAATCAATAGTGCGGTTCGGTTTTATCAAATAATCTCTATGTATAAAAATTAGGCGGTTCAAACTTTTTTTTGATTGGACTGAACAGTACTGTTCAGTCTGACCACAAAAAAATTGAACCAATCAATAGTGCGGTTCGGTTTTATCAAATAATCTCTATGTATAA
>JANSVB020000191.1:2309569-2324045 GCA_025504935.2 Erythroxylum haughtii
ATCACTGGAGCTCATGCTGGATCCGGTGATTGTAGCTTCAGGACAAACTTTTGATAGGGCTGCTATCCAGACTTGGCTTGATAACGGATTGACCATTTGCCCAAAAACCCGTCAAACACTTAGTCATACAAATCTCATATCCAATTACACTGTCAAGGCAATGATAGCTAATTGGTGTGATGAAAACAAAATACGGATTCCCAGTAAGTCTCAGTGCAATTCTTTCTCAAACCCATCAGATCGCGATTTCATTGCTTCAGATAGTTTCCATGGTTCCTTTCACAGTAGCAATTTGACATCAAGATCATCTCTTGAAGTTAGAAATGGTTTTGAGAAGCAGAAGTCTAATGTCTCATCCAAATTAAGTGAGGGAGAATCAAATGGGTTTGAAATCAGGGAGGCTGGAGATTTGGATCGCCCATCCCATGAATTGTCATATACTCACAGCAGGAGTGAATCAACCTCAAGTGCCACTTCCAGTATTGAGTATCTGCCACCAGCATCAAATGAGGTCTTGGAGATATCGGCCAAGCTTGAATATTTGAATGGCCTTCCGGAAGATATTGCTTCTGCATGTCCTGCTGTGCCTCCATTAAATAAGGAAGCTAAAGTTTCTCCCTGGTTATCAGGAAAGCAAATGACAGAAGCAAATGTAGTGTGCTCCCTTCCATCTGGTGATTCAGGTTCTGATGATAAAACTGCAAATTCTCATGTCCAGAAGCTGATTGAAGACCTTAAAAGTCAATCAAATGACGTTCACACTAGAGCTGCTGCAGAATTACGGCTTCTTGCAAAGCATAAAATGGAGAACCGTGCAATTATAGGCCATGGTGGTGCTATCAAACCATTAGTTTCACTTCTATACTCAGAAGTGAAGCTAACTCAGGAGCATGCTGTCACGGCGCTGTTGAACTTATCAATCAATGAAGAGATTAAGGCCATGATTGCAGAAGCTGGAGCGATTGAGCCGCTCATTCATGTTTTGAAGTCCGGAAATGATGGAGCAAAAGAGAATTCTGCTGCAACTCTGTTTAGCCTTTCTGTTTTAGAAGAATACAAGGTGAAAATTGGTCGTTCTGGTGCAGTAAAAGCCTTGGTGGATCTTCTAGGCTCTGGGACTCTCAGAGGAAAAAAGGATGCTGCAACTGCTTTGTTTAACCTTTCAATATTCCACGAAAACAGAGCTCGTATAGTTCAAGCTGGAGCTGTTAAGCATCTTGTTCAGTTATTGGAACCTGTCAGTCAGATGGTTGACAAGGCAGTTGCACTTCTTGCAAACCTGTCCACAATTGGGGAAGGATGTCTGGCAATTGCAAGGGCAGGAGGCATCCCATTACTGGTTGAAGTTGTTGAATCGGGCTCACAGAGAGGAAAGGAAAATGCTGCATCCATATTGTTGCAAATGTGCCTTAATAGCCCCAAGTTTTGTACCCTTGTGTTGCAAGAAGGGGCTGTTCCGCCCCTTGTTGCATTGTCGCAGTCAGGCTCGCCAAGAGCAAAGGAAAAGGTATGCTGCTAAGCTCTTTACTTCATTTCTGTATCATGCCTTACTTTTGATAATCAAATACCAACAACGTAAAATGGAAGCTCCTTGTGGCCTGTGCCAGTGACGAGGTAAAAAACATGGGAAGTTAATGAAGATGGTTTTTTCAATTGGGTGGTAATAAGTCATTGTCCTCAATGTACACTAAAAAAATCCTTTCCCCAAATTTTTTTTTTAATATCTGGATTGACCGAATAAATCATATCCTTGGACATTATTCATTTGAAACTTAACCCCAGTGTATTCCTGAAGCAAATTTTTGGTAGAAAGAAAGATAGAAACAGCTTCACAGGCCTAAAAAACTTGATGTAGTTTTTTCCACTTGGGAAAATGGCAAGAATGTTCATGCTTTTATATACACAAGATTGATATTGCCATTTCATTCTTTTCGGTCTTTTGAATGAGCAAGATGTATGGTTTTGCAACTTTAATTCAGGCACAGCAGCTTCTTAGCCACTTCCGGAATCAGAGAGAAGGATCCAGGGGGAAGAGGAAACCATAAAATCAAGTTCAGTTAGATTCTCTGCTTTTCAGCTCCCTGTGAAGTTCTTTTCCGGAGCACTTTTTTCGCCATATTAGTTTGGTTGTGAGTCTTATTTATTTATTTGGATTCTAGCCCCTCCTTTTCTGAGTCTGCGGTAGGTAAGGAAGGAATGTCAGTGTGTCGGCTACGATCTAGTATCCTCAGGAATAATAGAGTATTCGGATACAGTCACTGGAGTCTTGTTATTGATTGGCCTTCTCATATGTATATATCTTGTGTATATTGTTATTAACTGTGGCTCTTTGCTATAGAATAAAACATATTTCATTGATGACGATCAGTTAGCACTACAATTGTCTACCAGAGATTCACTCATGGCAAGTTCAAGACAGGACAACAAGATGAAGGCATATGATCATGTTTCCTAAGTTTATGCATATTTTCTGTGGTGGCTCCTACTTTTCAGATCTGTTGCTATTTTTGTAATTGAATTTTCTTTCCATGTTGTTAGGAGGTTAGCCTCCACTTTCTCATGATTTCCTATTCTTATGGTGGGTTATTCCACTGCTGTGTATTTAAAGGGGCCAAGTTAATAAGAAGGTATGCATAAATTCCATGACAGTTTATGGACTTCAAAAAATTCAGGCTCTCTTAGAGGAACCTAAGCCTATAACTATAGGTCGCCAAAGGAATACCGTTTCCATTCATCAAACACTAACCCAAATCCTATCTAACCACAACTCTCGCAGACCCATAACCAGATCTATCACCAGGGAACATAATACATTCCTTGTGTTCCGTGTTTGGAGGTCTTCTCATTGCATTTCATGTTTAAAACTGGTCTACAAGGACTTGGAGATGGTTTGTTGAAGATGCAAATGTGCTGGCCCATGCGGTGTTTGCTGGTGCAGTTTCGTCGGAGTAAACAGTACTAGATCGCCAGTGATCTCGGAGCAAAGTAAAAGGTTCTACTACTTGGGCTATCCGTCCCAATTCAAGCCTTCTGTCCTGATGTTTGACTTCAAAATAGAAACAGCGTATTCTGGGAAAAAGATAACTTTTTTGGTTCCCGAGTGTGCCAGCTCTTTTCCTAAATGTGCCTCTTCAGGAAAGTGAACATTGCCATTTTTTGCATCACTAAAAGTGATCCGCCAACCATGTTCTTCTTTACCTTATCCAGGCAAATCGTGATTAACCACAAAGGATTTCCATTTTGATCATAAGCAGGTAATCTTGTTGTAAAGCTGTTTAAAGCAGTAACAGGCTATCATGCAAGATGGTCAACCAAATTAAGAAGGCTACGCATATAAACTATACATGTGTCCTTGGGCCGATGAGAAGAAATCCTATAATCGTCTAATCAAACATACATCATCAGCGCATGCCCTAATGCATACAGCGAACGTAAAATGGTTGCTGCGTCAATACTGCTCATTAATGGCAAAGGGAGACAAGTCACATCGCATAAAAAGTTCATATGTACGTGTGAGTTCTGAACATTACTTGCTCACCTGGACGATTATTGAGGCATAGTCACTGTTGGTTTTCAGGAATGAAATCCATGTCACAAAATGAGCTACTAGAAATTCGAAGAAAAAAAGAAAGAAAGAGAGGACTAGAACTCTTTTATCTTAAAAGCAATGCTTGATAGGTCCACTCATGTCATAAAATGGTACCAAGCTCCTTCTTAAAGGCTGTTACTTTATGGGTACGGAAAAACTTCTAACCAAACCAGAGAGTCAAGCTTTTTACTATTCTAATGGATGACCTCTCACCTTACTCTAGGTCTTTACTTTTCTCCATTATCAATATTCCTGGTGCTATATATAGTTTTGGAATAGTCAAGCTTTGAGGTGATAGTCTGGTCTGGTGGGGTGGACAGGAGAGCACTTAATGAAATTCGTTGTCAACAATTTATGTACAATTACTTAAAACGCCAAAACTGGTCATGCCAGACAAGAAATTGCTAACTGACTGTGCAAAATGCTTAAAAACCCATATTTCAGCTCGTCTTGTACAATTTTAGTAACGCCTTTTCAGTCACTTCACCAATACAAGTAGTTGCCATTATTGGAGTGCAGAAGATGCAAATTTTAAGACGTCGGCCCCTACCAATTCCATTTAGTCAGGACATCCCAATTTGGGTCCCTCCCTCCCTTCTCTTTTATGTTATATCTTGGAAAAATAACGTCTTGAGGAATGAGATTCACTCTCTTCCTTCATGTATTTTGACTTTTTTTTTGCTATCTTTTTTCTTTTCTTAAATCACCCCATACTTAAAATGTTGAAGAATATATATAAAAAAAGAAGTAATATGTATATGATTACGGACAGAGATCTCCTGTCCTAAGCGATTGATTTGCCATTTTGGGTATGCTCAGGTTTGCTTCAAAGAGAAACATAAACTGGTTGAAATAAAGAAGGGTGAAAAATTTTCAGGATCAGTTATGTTGGAGGAATGATCTCTCTCGCGTAGACGGATTAATTCGTTACAAACTGTTAAATTCCATAACTAAAAAAGAAGAAGAAGAAGAAGAAGAAACATCTAGGCTGAATAAGGTGAGGGCTGCTAACTTATATACGGGCTTTGGGACGGTAGGCACTGGGCCTGGATAACAAACTGCTTCCAACAAGGCATCGGTTCTGCAACTATCAAGTTTTTCTTTTCTTTTCAGGCAAACATATGATGGAAATAGAAAGCAATTGTGGATATTTGAACGGAATTTCTCCAACCAGTGCTGAGTGGCCCTGTCAAATTAATAATTCATGCAACTTCGTGGTCTATTTTGCCCCATCTGTCATGTCATAACTGATTTTTGCTTTTATTTTCAGTAAAAAAACATTTATTCAAAGTCCTTATCTTTTGCATTGGAATCCTAAGTCGAAGAAATGCCTGGAGTTATGTTGTCAAATAATATCCTTGTGGCCCAAGGAACAAAACTAAATTTTGCGGGTAAAAAATCAATTAAAAATTTTAAATCCGTTCCTACTTTAAAATGATTCTTTTAGTAAAATTAAAATATGTCCTTATACTAAGAAGATTCCTTTCGACAAATTAGGTTAAAGTGATTGAATTAGGAAGAGGATGGGTGATTCTATAATTTGCAGGCAAACTGTAGGCAACTGCATTAGTTCATGCTGAAAATATTTAAGGTTACAATTCATTACAATTCTAACAAACAAATTTTGGACTGCCTAGAGAAAATTTTGCATGAACACTTTGTTGGTCAATGACTTTGGGACTTTTTTTTTTAATCTCTCTTTCTTATTGAACTTGTCCCACGTTGCTAGATTATACTTGCTCACTTGGTTTTATATACTACTATGTTTAGTGGATTGTGTGGGCTAGTGTCCTCACTAGTTTCATGGTGAGAGAAATAAGAGTATCTTTATAAGCGAGTCGTCCGTTCGACTCAACTTGTGCCCATGATGCGTATATTTGGGTCTCTTTTAATTCTTTCCTCATTTTGCTACTTCAGTTACGAATTATGTGTTTGAGTGGAGGGGTTTATCTTCTCCACAATATGGTTCTCTCTATTTACTTATCAGATATTCAAAAACACTTCAACTTCCTTTTCTCTCAATTATTCTGGCTCTAAGTAAAACAATCGTGAGTTCCAACTCTCTTCTCTCGAGTGCACGAGAGGGAAGTGTCACCGTGTAAACCTTGGGGAGTGACATCCAAGTAGTTGATTGCACCATAGTTGGGGACGAAATCGCTTCTAAGTCAATGGTACTTGTCCATGACACAGTTTTCTTCCTACGCTCATTCGTTCATCTCAATTTCGACCCTATATTTGATTACTTTGCGATGATCCTTTCATAACAATTTAGAAGCAATTTCCTACCACCGTAACGATACAAATGGCTACCACCAATCAACTGAAACTCCTTCTCAATATCAACAACCGCAAACCCCTTGACATTACAAACTACAAGAGGTGGTCCAACTAGATGCTGATCTATTTCGAGCAACTCGAAATTGACTATGTTCTATTCAATGGTCCACCTAAGATCGTTGATGTTGAGTTCACCCCTGTAACTCCAGTGATTGAAGTTTCGATCGTTGATATCACCCCTGCCTCGAGTACAAAAGACAAGGGTAAGAAGGGTGATTAGGAGGGTGTCTAGAAATATGATAAGGACAATAAGATGGAGAAGGGCATGTTGCTAAGTCGAATGACTGATTTGGTGTTTGATTTATTCTATACCCAAAAGTCTGCCAAGATTATTTGGGAAGCGTTGGAGAGGAAATACGGGGCTGATAATGTGGGAAAGAATAAGTACATGGTGGGAGAGTGGCTGAATTTCAAGATGGACGAGAAAAGGCTAATCATAGATCAAGTCTATGAGTACGAGAATCTAGTTACTGACATCCTGGCTGAGGTGATGAAGAGTGTGAGATTTTGCAAGCAAACATGCTCATCGAGAAGCTGCCTAAAACAAGGAGTGATTATCGAAACCATCCTAAACATAAGAAATGTGACTTAACACTGCAGGAGCGAACCTCGTACATGAAGATCAAAGAGCTAACCTCAAAGATAAGGGTTCTTCATCTATTAATGAACTTTTTGTTAAGGCTAACATTGTTGAATGTTCTGGTGGTTCCAAAGATGACATGCCTAAAGCTGTTGGGAAGAACAACAAAGACAAGCAACCAAATAATAAAGGAAAGTTCCAAAAACACAGGAAAATCCAAAAGAGATAAGTCTTTTTAGTGTGACCAAAGGGCTGACAAGAAGATCAAGACACAAGCAAACATCATTGAAACCCAAGATGTAATTGTTGCTATAGTGACTAGGTGCAATATGGTTGACCACCCGAACATGTGCATTGTGGATTGCGGTTGTTACCAAGCATTTTTATGCTAATCGTGATTTGTTTACTAACTTTGAAAGTGCTATAGGTCAAGAGAAGGTCTATATGGGAAATGATAGTGCCTCAGAAGTTCTTGATAAAAGGATGGTAAAGCTTAAACTAACTTCTTGAAAAGTTTTACAGCTTTAGAATGTTTAGTATGTCCCCTCCCTTCGTATGAACTTGATTTCTACTTTGTGTCTCAATAAGTTGGCATAGAAACTCACATTAAAAAACCTAAGGGTTATTCTTAGTCGTAATGACGAGCTTGTGGGGAATGGTTATGAGCAGTGTAACTTGTATACATTAGAGATTGAAGCCATTGTTGATTATGGCACTTATAAAACTCCTACTTCTGCTTATATTGTTGAGTCTTATGATATTTGGCATGGTAGATTAGGACATGTGAATTCTGGTTCTTTGAAATGCATGCAAGCTATGAGCCTTATTCCTAATCTGTCTATGAATGGTGACAAGAAGTGCAAAATCTATGTTAAGGTGAAATTTCCTAGCAAACCATTTAAATATGTGACTGAGAGACAAACCGAAGTGCTCGAGCTTATGAACACAGACTTAGTAAACTTTAAAAACATAGAAAGTAGGGGTGTTAAGCACTATTACATCACATTTATTGATGATCATTTTATGTATTGCAAGTTATATTTACTAAGAACAAAATATGAGGCTAAAAAGATGTTATATATAAGGCAAAAGTAGAAAATCAATTAGAACGCAAAATCTAACGAGTTGGGTCCAATTGTGGTGGACAGTATGGTATTACTTCCCTAAAAGAAGTATGTGAGAGATGGAATAATTCATGAACAATCTACTCCTCGAGCCCCTGAACAAAATGGGATAGTTGAATGGAAAAATCGAACCCTTAAGGACATGATAAGTGCAATATTTGTTAGTCCTAGGTTACCTACATAAATGTGGGGACAAGCAGCACTTAGTGCGAACTATATCCATAATAGAGTGCCTCGTAAGAAATTACAAAAGATCTTATGTGAGTTGTGGAAAGGCTATGCACCGAATTTAAAATACTTGAGAGTATGGGGTTGTTTAATTAAGGAAGGTTTTCCTTCTTTTCAGTGTGAGAATGTCAAATCTAAGACTAAAGATGCTATCTTTATTGTTTATGATAAAAAACAGTGCTGCTTATAGATTCATGCATTTGAAAGATTGTACTTTATTTGAATCTAGAAATGCTGGGTTCTTTGAAAATGTGTTTTCTTTGAAGAAAGATATGCATCCTTCTGCATCTACTTCTACATGTGCGTCTTCTTCATATACGTCTTTACTTGCTCTACTATGTTACATGGTGATGTGAATGTAGAACCTAGGAGAAGTAAAAGATGTAGAACATAAACTAGTTTTGGTCCTGATTTTATTAGTACCTTCCTTTAAACTAGTTTTATTCCTGTTTTTATTACTACCTTCCTTGTTGAACTATATGAGAAAGATAGGTTGGATGAAATTGATGAGTTAGTAGTTTGTCTTCATATTATTGAGGATGAAACTAAGACCTATGACGAGGCTGTGAAATTTGTAGAAGTTATTTTTTGGAAAGATGCCATAAAGAGTGAACTAGATTCTATTAAGTTTAACCATACTTGGGAATTAGTAGACTTACCTAAAAGGGCTAAGGCTATTGGGTGTAAATGGATATTTAAAAACAAACTCACAACTGATGGTACTGTTGAAAGGTTTAAGGCAAGAGTTGTGATTAAAAGTCATACTCAAAAGGATGGTATAGACTTCTTTTGTACTTATTCTCCTATCACTAAAATTGCCACTATACATGCATTGTTTGCGTTAGCTTCTATCCATAGACTAATTGTGCATAAAAAGAATGTGAAAAATGCTTTCTTAAATGGCAATTTGAGTAAGGAAATTTATATGGAATAGCCTCCTAGCTGGGTAGTTCCTGGACAAGAGAATAAGATATGTAGGCTTAAGAAGTCCTTGTATGGCCTTAAACAAGCACCTATTCAGTGGTATTTAAAATTCCATGAAACCATACTTAGTTTTGGTTTTAAAGTTAATGGGTCTGATGCATGTGTGTCCTCAAAGATGTTTGGATTTGATTGTGTGATAATATGTCTTTATATTGATGACATGTTAATCTTTGGTACATATATTGGTATTGTGAATGAATCTAAACGTTTCTTATCCTCTCAGTTTGAAATGAAAGATATAGGTGAGGTTGATGTGATTTTGGGTGTAAAATTCACTAAAACTAGTGATAGTTTTATCTTGTCTCAAGCTCACTATGTAGAGAAAAACCTAAAGAAATTCAAGTATTATGACATTGTGCTAGTAAGAACCCCTTATGATCTTAGTATACACTTATGTAAGAATTTGGGTAAAAGTGTGTCTCAAACTGAATATGCTAAGATTATTGGGAGTTTGATGTTCTTGATGAACTATACTCGACTTGATATTACTTATGCTATTAGTAGACTTAGTCGGTACACCCATAACCCCAGTGGTGAGCATTGGAATGCTCTTACATGGTTGATGAGATATCTTAGAGGTACCATGGACTGGGGTTTGTACTTTGTGGGATATCCTGCTATGTTAGAGGGATATAGTGATGCCAATTAGGTGACTGATAACGATGAGGTGAGCTCTACTAGTGGATATTTATTCACACTAGGAGGAGCTGCTATATCTTGGAAATCTGCTAAGCAGATTGTGATTGCATGATCCACCATGGAGTCTGAGTTTATTACGATAGACTTAATAGGTGAGGAGGCCGAGTGGTTGAGGTTTTTAGTATTCAATATACCATTGGTGGGGAAACCCACTCCTGCAGTTTCTCTACATTATGATTCTCAGGATTCCATTAGTGTTGCTAAAAACACTGCTTACAATTGTAAGAAGAGGCATAAAGCTGTGAGAAAGTTAATTACCAATGGAGTAATTTCTATGGATTTTGTTCAATCTGAGAGGAACTTAGCTGATTTGTTGACTAAAGGACTAAGTAGAAAACTAGTCCTAGATTCATCGAGGGGAATGGGACTTAAGCCCTGTTAGGTGAGGAACTCACAATGGATACCCGTTTATAAGTTAAACGAAGCCTTGAAATACTCACACTTGTACACATCTTTTCCATTCCTACGACCCGCGTACATTGAGGTTGAGCTATGTGCTCTTAATGGATCCATAGCCCAAATTGATGGGTGGTTCTTGTGAGACAGACTTAATGGTTCCACTGCTTGATGAATATAAGGATGTGCTTATGAGCTCTTAATGGTTCCATAGCCCTTGAGGGTGGTCTATGTGGAGACAGACTTGATCGAATCACCTACGTGAGTATGAAGGATTGGCCTCCTTCTATGAAAGACATGGGTAGTCTTTTTAAAGCACTCATGAGCATCCCAAAGTTACTATTGGCCGACATGTTGTTGTATTGATTGCGAAACTCATGAGGTAAGATGCATGTCTTTGGGTCAATCCCTAAGCTTATAGGTTCAAGACTTGTTCACCTACTAGGTGATTCACTATCTATTAGTTAAATCGAAAGAAACTAGCACTTAAGTATCAATCCTCGCTGTAATCTCAGAACTATGTTTTATTTTCATCACTGCATTAGTGGGGGATTGTTGATAATGTAGTGGCTTTGGGACTTAGTTTTTACCTCTCTTTCTTATTAAACCTGTCCCATATTGCTAGTTTATACCTGCTCACTTGGGTTTATATACTACAATGTTTAGAGGAACGTGTGAGCTAGTGTCCTCATTAGTTTAATGGTGAGAGGAATGAGGGTATCTGCACACGCGCATCGTCCGACAATACAAAAAAAGGGCGGTGTATCGATGGAATTTACAGACAGAAAGTGTTAACAAACCGTCTGTAATTAAATTTAGCAACGGTATTTAACGACAACTAAATGCATTGTTAAATTGACTATTGGTAAATTTACCGACAGATAATTGTTTCCGTCAAAACATTTTTCAATAGAAATAACTTTTCCGTCGGTATATATACCGACAGAACATTTGTTATTGTCGGTATATATACAGACGGTTATGTCAATCCATCGGTGAATCGTCGGTAAAAATGTGAATATTTTTTTATGATTTATAAGAAACCGTCAATAAATATGGCTCAATTTACCGACAAAGTTTAAATATCTGTCGGTAAATATCGGTCAACATTACCGACGGAATATAAAATTCTATCGGTAAGATTCATAAGCAACGAGTTATTAAATCCTCTTTTTTGAAATCCCGATTTTACCATTAAGATATTAAATCCTATTTTTTAAAATCCCGACATTAAATTTTATTAATAACTATTAATTATCTGTGCATTATTTTGTTCATTTGTTTATATAATTAATTTGTTTAAACAGAAATTTAATTGATCATATAAAGTTAAAATTTTCTTCATTCATAATAAAAACATTAAATTGTACATAAATTCAAACCAAATGGCTAAAATAATCCTATTGTCCTGGTGAGCTCGAATGGTCCGAGTCTCTACCCCTCCCCTTCAACTGCTGCACATCATTTTGAATCTTAGTCATGTACTCAATATACTGTTGCAACTGACTTGTCAATGTCTGTACTGTGCTCTCAAGATGATGGATACGTTCCATTGTCGGCCGTGTAGTTGATGCCGTTGTACTGGACGTAGATGTGTGCGAATAACATGTGTTTGTCAATGACCTTAGCCCGAAGATCCTTCCACGATTGTCCCTACCACCCACTGCATCAAAATATGCCTGACTCTCATCAATATTTTGTTCTCCTTGAGACTGTCGTTGAATTGTTGCTTCTATTTGGTCCTATTACAAGGCAACGCTTATATTAGTACGTAAGTGATAATTATTAAGAATGAATATTAAAGCATGAATTTGACATACATTCAGTTCTCTACATCGGCTGTTGATGAATGTCACACTGTCATGCTTCTTAATATGAGTATGCAAAAACAACTGAAGGGGTATAGGCCTTATGCCCATAGACTTTTCCTGCATAACAATAAAATGTTATTAGTTAAAGTAGAATTTATAACAATTTCCACAGAGTCTCCTCTATTTTATGATATTACTCTCTGTTGAACAAAGAAAATAAATCAACACAACCATATAGGACACCAGACATTTATACCATGTTCATTATCCATACTACACATATTTTCATCACAATATTCACACATCAATTTAAATTGAAATATAGCAAAGTAAAAAATGAGAATATAATTGTAATATTTAGATACTTGCAAGTCTCTCTGCATGCTCGTTATGGGTAATTGATCCTCCTGTATGAACGAGAAGACTATTTCCCCTGGGCCTCCATGTCTGTTGGTCAAGTTACGCCCTGAGATGAACATTACCTCAGGTGATATCTAGTACTCCTGTCAACGACTCCATATGCCCTCAGAAATATAAGGTGGTCATAAACCAGCCTTGCGTATCGCACCAATAAAGTCGCGATAACATATACGAGCTCGTGACTCCTATATACTACGTATGACCCCATTGATACCAGAATTCTAGTAAAAATATTTCTGAAATTAAAAGGAATAAAGTTGATAACTTATAATCGATTAACATTTATGTTATTAATGTATACAAATAAATGAAAAAAAACATTATTTGCATATTGTACCTCAAACTCTTAAAAACAAAATGCTTTGTGGCCTCAAAGATCTTCTTCCATACATAACCCTCAGGATCAATCCTCTCCTTAAATATAGATGTCATATGTTTGGAACATGGTCCAGACGGATTCAACCTAATATAAGAACAAATAATTTTATACCATTTGCAAAAATTTAAACCTATAACTTAATTATAAACATATATAGTGTTTCATGAAATTTCACTTACAGCTTATTGACAATTTTTATAAACTTTCTTCCATCAGGTCCCTCAGATCCAGGCTGGCGGTCGTCTCCTTCATCCGCTATAGAGGTAGTGGATGATGTATGAGTGGTGGATTGTGAAGCATCAGCAGTTGGAGCTGATGCTTCATCTGCAAGTGTAAGGCCTAGAGATGGAGGTGGTGATTTAGTTGTAGTTGGAGACTGTGATGGGCCACCCTCACAGTAAGTCCCTCCGAACATGCCTCTGAGCTTAGGTCGTATAAAATCACATGGTCTCTTTGGTCCGATATTTCTACCTGAAATTATTTATTTATTGAATTTTCTAGAAATATAAGAATTTCAATTTCAATCCTATATTTTACACAATATATGTAAAAAGAAATAAGGTGATTTGTTGAATATCATAAGTTTTGGTTGTGACTCCTAAGCTCCTTGTACTTTTCACCGATAAGCCTCACAGGAGCAATCATCACAGGTTATGAGTTAAAGTTTATGGGTTCAAATCTAAAAAACGAACTTATATTGAAGACCGAACATATATGTTTATAATAATATATGTTAGAAGATATTTTCAATCATTAAAAGTCTTATATTAAATATTTACTACTGCCAAATATAATTAGTATTCATCAAAATATGAATATTTATTTTAATAAATTGTTCAAACATATAGCTAGTTTTCAAAAAATGCGTGTAAAAATTCGCACATGAGAAGTAAAGAGAAGCTAATCACGATGGAATAAGAATCAATGAAATACGGATTGACAATTTAATTAAGGTAATTGGAACTATAATATAAGTCAAACTCATCCTATATTAATTAAATGATAAATTGAAGTTCATACCACAAACCAATACCCAAATTAAACCAAGTTCAAAAAAATGTTGTAAAAAACAAATTCACTTACCTCAACTGACAAACAAAAGGATCTTCCTGAAGTACGTGAACAAAGATGATGATGACGGAGCTAGAATGGAAAATATAGAAACTGATATAAATGTCATTAAAACGTGTGAAAATTAATTTTTGACATTGTCACACCATATATGACAATTAATGTCAGTTGAATACCTACTAAAGCTTCTCTTAAAACTCGCTCGAAATGAAAATAATGCAAGCAAATCAGTTCCTAAAACCAAGAACAAATTCGTTGGCAGGTTAGAAAGCTGGAAATATAACACATCAGTTGCCATAAAATATTATAATCAATCAAGGTCATTAACTATAATGTATTAATTCAGTCATCAATTCATACTAAGGAGCTCTTGTTTTAATTTTAAAACGATGATGTCACATTTTACGAGAGCCCTATTGAAAATTCGGCAAAGTTTCTTCTATAAAATGGACAACTCCTTTTTAGAAGAATGGTCAATCCTGCAAAAAAAAATACACTTCTATATCGACCAGTAATCACTACTCAAATTGGGTCTCCAAACTATATGTCTATTCTTAATTTAGTCCACATTTACATCACAAAATCTATAATTATCCAATTCACAATTCAAGTATACTAATTTGTAACCCATACACTCTCAATTATAGTCAATACATCAAGATATTCTTAATTTTAATCAACAATAAAATACTTTTATTTTATTTTATCCTTAATCTAAAATATTTGAACTAATGAAATTGCTTTACCTAATAAAATCCGTAATCCTAATTTCACAATCCCCATCTCTATTTTTATACAATTTTTCTAGACTTTATGTCTATAAAAGGTTATTTTAATTTATGGATATAAAGAAATAGA
>JANSVB020000191.1:2397939-2416954 GCA_025504935.2 Erythroxylum haughtii
TTAATTCTAACCCTTCACTTTAACTTCAAAATTTCCAATTCCCAATCATACTAACTAATTCCAAAGTAAATCAATAAATAAATAAATCAATAAATAAATAAAAAATATTTGGGGCCCAACATTGTCACCCCTATAGTTGCCACGTATCAAAATTAAAGTGAGTGAAAATGAGTATTCACATGGGTGACTATATTTCTCATCTTAGTGAGGGCTAGTGGTATAGTCACCAACGTGACTTAACTTATCACGACGGTGACAAGTATAATCATCATCGTGACAAAGCTTAGGCGGTGATAAGCTTAGTCACCACCATGACTAACTTGTTACAATGGTGACAAGTTCACTTGCCACCTTTCTTTATTCTTTTCTTTTCATGAAAATTTTATATGAACTTTCATTTTTCATGAAAAATTCACAAAATAATCTAATTAACATGCATGCAATATTCAAACCATTTTCACTTAATTCAGCTCTCATTTGGATCAAAACACAAGAATGTTTAACCAAAATCACGATATGAAAGCAAGCAAAGTCAATAGAAATTAGACACAACAAACAACTTGTTGTGTCAATATCAAAGAGGGAAAAATTTTGGGGTTGAAAAGTAATGATTATTATGTACTTCTACAACGATTACTTCCAATTAGAATACATGGTGTGTTCCAAAGGATGTGTCTGTAACTTTAAGACAATTGGGTGAGTTTTTTAGGCAATTAAGTTGCAAGACACTGAAAGTCGAAGAGCTTCAAAAAAATAAAAAAAGACATTGCTTTGATTCCATGTAAGCTTGAACTAGTATTGCCCCTATCTTTTTTTGATGTTATGGTGCATTTGACAATTCACTTGCCATACGAGGAAAAACTTTAGGGACCGATTCAATTTCGATAAATACTCCGTATTGAAAGATAATTTATATTAGCTTCAACTTTTTTCTTAAATTATTAGTTAGCAACAATTGTTAATGTTTTATATTTTTTTAGGTTTTTAGGCTCTCTTAAGCGTTATGTGCGTAATAGAGCTCAACTTGAAGGTCTATTACAAAGGCTTATACAGTAAAACAATACTTGACATTTTGTTAGATGTACTTAAATGCTGTGAAGACAAGATTTAATAGAAAAGAATATAACTTTAATTTTGATCAAGATGGTGGCTTGTTAATTTTCTCCTAAAAATTAAAGCCACTTGAAATAGGAAAATATGAAGAGTTAACTAAAGATGAACTAGAAATTGGCCATTAGTATATTTTAATCAATTATGAGGAAGTTGATTTATATATGACATATGTATATTACTTCTCATTCACTATTTCATATTTAAATATAGCATTCAACTTGTATTTTGACATATGTTTACTTTTTAAAATAGATAGCAAAAATATGAGATTCAAAGCAAAAGGATTGTTAATGTTAAAGAAAGACATAAGATTAAAGTTTCCATTATGGTTTAGGACTCAAGCAAGTTATTAATGGAATATTATGAACTTATGGAAATTTATAGTTCATATTAACTTCTAATTATATTTTGTCCTATATATGATATGGCTACATAATTATAAATTACAAGAGGTGATGATAGCATTATATGTTTTGGAAAATGGGCCTTATATGTATGGTAAAAAATATTCAGATTGCATTGTTAATAGAGTTAGATTTCACATAAAAAGATCAAAATAGTTGACTTAAAAGTCAAAATTGTGGGGTTGTTATTGAGGGACAATATGACAACAATTTTATTGAATTCTACGATGTCATCTTAGAAACAATATAGTTGTGTTACATCAAGGATAAAAATGTTATTCTATTTACGTACAAATGGTTTAATCTTTGTGACATAAAAGTGAATGGAAATATTACTAACATCAATTTTAGTTACAATTGGTATGATAATAATCCTTTTATCCTTGCAACTTAAATGAAGCAAGTATTCTACCTTAACAACACTGTATTAGCCAGTAATTGGAAAGTTGTTCAAAAGTTTCATCATTGAAATCTCTTTGATTTTTGTGAAAGGGAAAATGGTATAATGAGTGAAGATGGTGATGAAGTATATCAAGAGATTGAATTAGAGTTAAATAATGGAGCCCTAAAAATAGAAGATGAAGATATATCATCATTATATAGGAGAGATGTTGATCCCAGTATACTACAAGAAAATGAAGTATAAGCCAATCTTATCATAGAAAGAGATGAAGACTATATTAAGGATGAATTATATGACAATTATGATACTTTGGCCAAATATAATAGTGATGAAGAGTTAAATCATAAAGTAATTAATGATGATGATTTTCAAGATCTTGATTATGATCATTGAAGGTCATAAAAGTGTTTTTTATATTGGTTGAAATGGAATGTTGGCAACTTTTATGTTAATGCATATTGTTGATATTTGAGTTATGTTAATGCGGATTGTTGATGATTGAGTTATGCTCATGCGGATTGTTGATGTTTAAATTATGTTAATGTAGATTGTTGATGATTAAGTTATGTTAATGAGGATTGTTGACGATTGAGTTTTGATAATGAGTATTGTTGATGTTTGAGTTATGTTAATATAGATTGTTGATCTTTGAGTTATGTTAATATGGATTGTTGATGATTAAGTTATGTTAATACGAATTGTTGATGATTGAATGTATGTTTGTAATGATGATTGGATGTATTGTAATGTTAATAAAATTTATGTTTTTTTATAGATATTCAATATAATAGCACCTGGTAAAAATAAAGGGAAGAAGGTGGCATGTATCAAAATTATTCCTACCCAACAACAACCTGATCAATCAATTCTTGGCCAACAACAACAATTAACCTCATACACCAATGAAACAAGTCAGTAACAACCTCATTCTACCTCAACCAACATAGAGGGATCTGTAGGTTTGCTAATCTTTAACACCTACAAATATAATTATGCTCAAATATATATTTATATGTTTGATGCATATTTTCTTATCATTATTCATTTGTTGCCAGATTCTAACATCAACTTTAGAAAAAGAGGTTGAGGTATAAGTAAAGGTTGTGAGTTGCAACGAATAAATGTTGCAATGAACAGTAAGTTGTCACAACCAAGGCTCCAAATTTTTTGTTGTCATACGAAATGAATATGTAAGATCTTTGTTTATAAGTTATAATTATATCAATAAACACTATATCATTTATTGTGCATTGTAATTTTTTCATTTATTATGCAATGTAGTTTTTCATAAAAAGTGAAAAGGAACTAAATGTACAAGAGTGTGATAGGATCATACTCTAAAAACTCACTCACTATAAGGAAGGTTAAGGGTACATGTCTGAAGAAGCAGAAAATAACTATGTAAGTATAAAAAATTATTTAAAATTTAAGTTTATTTATTCTTGTAGTACTAACTAATAATATTTGCACCAAATATTAGTTTTGTTTATTCAATTTTAGAATAAGATGCAAGAGTTGCTACAAACATCGTTGTTTGAGGAAAATGAGGCAAATGTATAAGACATTTACGATAAGGTGCTTGGTACACGATCCAGATATATCAAAAGTCTTGAGTTTGACCGTAGGCCAATTATTTCATCCTCATCAAGATCAACATATGTTCAAAGTCTTGAAAAATAAAACAAGTTAAATTACAACCCACTAAAAAAAAGTTAGCCAAGCATGAAAGGTATCTCAAAACATTACTTGGCCCAAATTATGTAAGCAATAAAGATGAAAATGAGGCTAAGTGATTTGTATTATGTCTTGTAAACTAATATTTATATTAATTTTTATATAAGTATTATTGAAGTAGTAATTAAAATCTTGTACACAAACAAATTATCAATTATTTTTGTATAATTTTTTGTATAATAAATTTAAAAAAACCCAAATGCTATATACAAATCATATAGATAAAAAATATCACAAATAATTATAATTCAATATGGTATATCATTTCCTTAGGGAAGAAGGTGGCATGTATCGAAGTTATTCCTACCTAACAACAACCTGATCAATCAATTCCTGGTCGACAACAACAATTAACCTCATACACCAATGAAGCAAGTCAACAACAACCTCATTCTACCTCAACCAGTACAGACGGATCTATGGGTTTGCTAATATTTATCACCTACAAATATAATCATGCTCAAATATATATTTATACGTTGGATGCATATTTTCTTATCATTATTCATTTGTTGTTAGGTTCTAATATCAACTTTAGAAAAAGAGGTAGAGGCATAAGTAAAAATTGTGGGTTGCAACGAATAAATGTTGCAATGAACAGTAAGTTGTCAGTATATATTGATAGTTCACAAGGTTGTCCTCTAGATAAGATTTAATCTGCAAAATTGTCTAGTGAGTTGGGGGATAATTGCTAGAACAGAATCACCTTACATAAAGCATGCTAAGGAGTTGAAGGAAGACAACTTGCTTGAGAATATTTTGGATAAATTTCGGCAAATTTTTAATTTATTTAACTATATGCAATATTTTTCACTTATTTTAAGATAAATTACAATTTTACTTATTGTTCACAGGTGAAATTAAATATTGTTGATATTGACAACCCTCAAGTTTCAAACTGTGTCACTTCATTGTTGAAATAAAGGACCAAGGATCGTTGTTATAGGCTACATCAGTATTACAAATCTTTTCCTTTTGAAGTGGAGGCAAGAAGACATGTCCTGGAATGGATGCCTCTAGAAAATTGGAATAATTTGTGTGATTATTGGGCCTCTCCCAATTGTCATATTTGTCTTCTTTCCCTTCACATTTAATTCCATTAATCTTATTAGATGATTTAATGACTATCTTTTCTCTTTATTTAGGAAAAATATGAGAAGGTCATGTGAACAAAGGAAAAATGAAAACTCATCACAACCAAGGCTTCAAATTTTTTGTTATCGTACGAAATGAATATGTAAGATCTTTGATTATAAGTTATAATTACATCAATAAACACTAAATCATTTTTTGTGCATTGTAATTTTTTCATTTATTATGCATTGTAATTTTTTCATAAAAAGTGAGAAGGAACTAAATAAACAAGGGTGTGATAGGATCACAATCTACAAACTCACTCACTATAAGGAAGGTTAAGGGTGGATGTCTAAAAAAGCGAAAAATAACTATGTAAGTATAAAAAAATATTTAAATTTTAAGTTTATTTATTTTTGTAGTACTAACTAATAATATTTGCATTGAATATTAGTTTTGTTTATTCAATTTTAGAATAAGATGCAAGAATTGCTGCAAACATCGTTATTTGAGGAAAATGAGGCAAATATATAAGACATTTGCAATAAGGTGCTTCGTATATGATCCAGATATATCAAAAGTCTTGGGTTTGACCGTAAGCCAATTATTTCATCATCATCAAGATCAACATACGTTCAACGTCTTGAACAAGAAAACAAGTTAAATTACAACTTACTGAAAAAAAGTTAACCAAGTATGAAAGGTATCTCAAAAAATTACTTGGCCCAAATTATGTAAGCAGTGAAGATGAAAATGAGGCTAAGTGATTTGTATTATGTCTTGCAAACTAATCTTTATATTAATTTTTTATTTAAGTATTATTGAAGTAGTAATTAAAATCTTGTACGCAAACAAATTTTCAATTATTTTTGTATAATTTTTTGTATAATAAATTTTAAAAAATCGAAATATTATATACAAAGGATATAGATAAAAAAATATCACAAATAATTATAATTCAATATGGTATATCATTTTCTTAAAATGTACAATAAAAATTTGACTTCATTTTACCAAACCTAGCTAAAAAATTTTGACTACGCTTTCGAAAACGTAGCTAATAATTTTTAGCTATAAAAACTAAGCGTATCGCTATGAAAATAACGCGTAGGAAAAATCATTAGCGACGAGTAGCGAAAAACTATAAAAAAATCATTAGCGACGATTAGCGAAAAACTTCGTCTATAGTTTTTAACTACAAAGATTTGACGGCGAATATAAATCATCACTAATAACTATTAGCGACGATTTTAAGACTTTTAACGAAGATTTTTTTTGTTGCCAAATTTCATTTATGTTATAGTGGAAAGAGAGGAATTCTAGACTTCATAAAGGGGAAGAAACTGAAAATCACTACCTAGTTGAAGCCAACCTCAACTGGATAAGGGAGATATGCTAGCTAAATCAGGACATAATCAACTTACTACTGATATGAAAATGAGATGGAACTTTTAGAATGAGCTGCTTGTAACTTTTTGTTCTTGTTTTTCTCTTTTATAACCAGAACTTCTTGTGACTTTAATAGCTTTGCTATAGTTAATAAAGAATTCTCTTTTAAATCCAAAAAAAATTGATATTATATTTTAATTTTTATAAATATGTTAACTATAATTAGTTACTTTCACCATAATGCACGATATATGTATAATTTTACAAAAAGAGTAAGTTTTATATTCTTTTGAAAGTTGGTGCAATATAATTAACAAAGAGATAATTTTTTAATATTTATATAAATAAGCATATGTAGATTTAATATTGTATTTATACATATTGAATGGATATAAAGGATTAAAAAAATGAGGCAATTTATATCCATTAAGATCAAACAAGATATTGATTCTTTTGGATATGTGCATAAAAAATAATAAGTATCTTTATTTAAATATTCCTCACATATTTGTATTTATATACATAATAAACACATAATTAGTGGGACTTGAATATTATGGAGTTGCTTTTATATAATTTTAAAATAAATTTAAATTAATATCTAAACAAAATATGTTGAAGTCAAATTCATTTCTTAAATATATATTAATTTTTGTTATAGTAAATTTATTTTTTACAAATTTAAAGTTTGATTCATTTTAATTTGCCGAATAATTATAATAATTTTCTTATAAGTACGATCTTTTTGTTGATTTAATCCTTATACATTGTGTGTGCTATGTATTAAACATCTAAAAAGCAAATAAAACTGAGATTAATTTAAATTTAATATCTTTAAATATTATGTTATTGGAATAATCATAAAAACTTTTAATTTATTCATAAAATACAAATATTTAATAATAATTTTTATCATTAAAATCAAATAAATTGATTAAATTAATTTTATAATAAATATTTTAAGATTAGTGAAATTAAGGAGAATTATTCAGCCGTGTCTTCATAAAGTAATTGAGAAAGAGAAACCATTAAATTAAAGCTTGCTTTCTGTATATGCTGATAAAGAATAACAGTAATATAAAATTTTTCCCTAATTGTACAGATGCCAATAATATTTACAGAAACTAAACCTCAACCATAGGCTAGCATATATTAAATATATGTATAAATAATTCCTAAAGACTTTTTTTTTCCTGACCAAGCTCTCGATTTGTCCCACAAACCCAAACACTACAACTACAACATAGATCAACAAATGGGTATTCACCGTCAAATGTTTTTCAAAGCCAAATAATATTCTTATAGGAAAACCATACTATTATCGATCTCAAATCTCATGTCCTCCAAGTTGGAAACACCTCCATCTCCCAAGCTATTTTCTTCCAAGTTCAAGTCATTCCACAAGAACTCATAATCTTTATTATTGTCCCATTTGGAGGTGATGTCTGGGATGGAGTTGGAGACGTCCCTTTCCTGATGAGAAAGCTGAAGTAGGCTTAAGAAAGAGCTCTGGTGATGAGTAGCGGTTGAAGATAGCGAGACTGTTTGCTGGTACGATCCGCCAGTTGGATTTTGGTCAGTAGAATTAGGTGACCTTGCCAATTTCGGAGGAACACCTACTGTTCCTGTCCCGAACCTAAGTTGCGGGCTGAGCTTCATCACGCTGTCCTCTTCCTTACTTTTGTGGAATACTCTACACAGCACCCAGTCCTCCTGTGATATTATTATTCAAATTCTTGGCTTCGTAAGCTAATGAAACATGTAACACTATAAATTATATATACCACCACGCTAAATCTTTAGATCAGATACCTAATTTTTCAGCACATGCACTTTTGTCGAGATAAAGAGATGGAAATTTTGTCTATGATCACTCTTATCCCATAGATTGATATGCAGGACATGTACATTTATTCCCTGACCACATTATCCTTCCACGTTTCCTCTCTTATTCACCTCTCTAGTTAATGTGATAACTATACATAACAGTCCAAAGTGGACACTGAACAGCTTTGCATGACCACTTTCCTCTAAGTTCCCTATAAGACAACATGATACTTAATAATGTCTAGCTAACGAGACAAGGTAAGTATGACCAACTTTCATCTCTTCCACTGTGTCCATCCATGCAGAAGGTGGTTGGTCGTTTTCAATTTTAGACTGTGACTTGTCATAGAGGTACAAAAGAAACTACTGATTCCAGTGATTGAATAAAACCATTTCATGTAGAGAATAATTTTTGGAGTTGGACTGTGGACGAGAGTGCAATAAAGAAAGCGCACCTTGGGAGGCATATGTGGGGTCTCGAGCCGAAACTCATGCATGATCCAACCAGTTTTGATTCCATTGGGAGCTCTATTCCTATAGAAGACTAGAGTCTTTCTCATCCCCACAATCTCGCGAGTTGTGGGGTCAAGCACTGTGCGATCTTTCCCTGTAGCTTTCCAATACCCAGATGTCGTGGCTCGGTTGGTCCTGAACCCAGTAGCATACTTTCGATCCCTGAAGCTGAAGAAGTACCATTCATTGGCGTTGAGCTTAGCCACCTCTGAGACATGTGCGTCAAATCGGAAAATGGTTAGATAAAATAAAGCTTTCATGAACATGGCACTTTGTCTGCTGCTTTCAACGGAGGGGGTTTAAATGTAGTAATCATGAAAAAGCATATTATAATTTGCAAAAATATACTGGGTGGAAGTTACATTTATCCAAACTTGATTTGCAAACATGTTACGATTTTATTATTTTTGTTTTCTTCCCAATAATTGATCAACGTGTGGCCAACTTTTTAATACTTTATTTGGCAATTAATTAAGACCTCCTCACCTTAATGAGTTATGTTCAAGAAACCTAGGCATAATAATTTTTATATACTTATAATCATTAAATTGAAGGAAAATTATAAAAAGATGACCCTACAAGACTTTAGAATCATGCTTCTTATCGAATGAAAATGATCTTTACTTATTAATTTTCTTTGAAAGATATTGGTGCAAGCTATATTGTGGATGCCACATGCTTCCTTGAAGAGGAGAAGGAAAAGGCTATCCTGTTCACTTTTCAAAATTTCTTTTCATATTTAACTTGCATCTCACATAACTATCAATAGCTAAACAGCAAGGATTGGCCTCCGGATTGACTTATTTATGTAAGAGTAGCAGAAGAACATGGGTAATAAAGTGAATTAGAACAGGAAAAAAAGAGGAAATTACTTGGTGTATAAGATATGTAAGTTTATCAATCAGAATCAAAAGTGACCCAGCAAAAGTTTCTCTTTAAAGCATCGCAGCTCATGTTTTGGAAAATCTTGTCTCTATAATGCATTTCCGCGTCGTTATCTTTAGTTTGATATTTCTTAAAAAATTGGATTCTCATCCTTTCTCATCACCGCAATCGGCCCCAGTCTACATGTAACGTATTTGTAATTGTTCATGTGAACGTTTAGAATAAGTCACGACTTACAAAGTCCAAACATCATAACATGAATTTTCTATTTAGGGCCTGTATACCTCTCCCTATACCAAAAAATTAATAATATATTAAAAGATGGAAATCACTAGTAAATACTAATCAGTAATCGTGTATTTATTCTTCCCCTTGAAAAGGAAAAGGTTCTGGCACTCATGGATGGAGTTTAACGTATAACGTAAACCAGCCGTGAGTAACCCATGATGAATTATTACACTACTTATTGGAGTTGCCAGTTCATACAAGTTGAGTCAAGAAAGAAGAGCAAAATTCCGTATAAGCAAATACAGGCATCAAACATCATCCCTACCGTGGTTGGGGTGCATATATACTCGAGGACAGCAGCCCATACATATAGAGAACTTTGTATTGCCACCAGCTTTTAAGCTAGATAGACAGCTAACTAGCTAAATTGCATGTCATAAGTTTATATGCATACAAAGTTTTTGATCAGGTTTTGAATTACTGACTGCAAATTATATTGTACAATAACTACAGATGATATAACTGTGAGAAATATAATCGAAATTACAGTCAGTTATAATAGTAACCTGAATCATCATTGTAATATTATAGTTGTAATTACGGTTGCGGACTACAATTTAAAACTACGTTGAAAGTTGAAAAACATTGAGAAAAAAGCAAGAATATTTCTCATATGGAGAATAGTACACACTTTATACATACATGAAAGCGAGGATGATGTATAGGAAAGTTCTAAGCAGGCGAGCCTATGACTTGGCATGAAAGCAAAATCTTTCTAGCGGATAAGAATCCTCAGAAAGGCGTATGAACTAAATCTTGCTAAGCTAACCATAAGAAATTATTCTTCTTTGAATTGCTTAGAGGAAGCAACTCTTGTAGTCCTCAGTTATGGTGATTTATGAGGTGGGAAAATATAGGCTCAAAAGACAAAGAAAAATAAATATGAAAAGAATAAAAGCATGAAGTTCAAATAAACTAAATTCTCGTTTTCTTTACCAAGTAATTAGTACTCTGCCTTAAAGCGAAAATGAGAAGATAAGTGTATAACTATGAAGAACCTGGTCCTGCGGTCGGGATTATAGTAGGATATTCTCTCAAGAATGATGAGAAGAGAAAGAAAGGATTATTTGCTTGCTCTCTGTATGGTAATCCAACTGGTCTTGCGGTCGGGATTATAGTAGGGTAAGAATGATGAGAAGAGAAAGAAAGGATTATTTGCTTGCTCTCTGTAAGAATAAAAAGAACATAGCCGAAGTAAACAAAATCACGAAAAGAATAAGAGAGAGCGGCTAACAATATACTCATTGGTTGACTACGATTACTACCACACGATTAAAACTCCAGGAAAATCATACTAAGGTAACTTGTGATGCTATATGAAATTGTATATCCTCTAATATTCGTGCTGCTCTTTCTATAATATATAGGATAACTTTTACCATGTGTTGTCTGTTTTCTACATACTTGTCCGTCTCGTACCCCTCGAAGCTTAAATGACTTATTTTAAATGTGAAGTGTGAACATAATGTAGGAGATGACAGTGAATCTGTAAAGAAGCAGGAAGCTATGGATAATACTCTTACCAGGAAGCTGCCATGGTTCACAAGTATGCAAGTCGATTTCGATCAAAGTACCCTTGAGAACTTCCTCATTCGTGATCTTCTTGTAGAGATAATGACATACAAGCTCCTGGTCACTTGGATAAAACCTGAAACCTGGAGGCAGTGTTGCTCCAATGTCTCTGAGCCCCATTTTTTCTAGTCTTTTGAAAGGCAAGAGAAGAAAGGTGAGCGAATATGGAAAGTATAATTAGGTTTCAAAGATTAAAATAGGAGGGGGGAATGGATATATTAAACTTCTTGTTTGAGAGAAAGGTGTCTGGTTTCTTAGTTTGGGATATGAAACATATGAGTGGGAAGGTAGAGGTTGGCGTTGTGCATCTAAATAGTCAGGGCGACAAGCGGCTTTGCCAGTTAGAATTTCTTATAGTGTTCTAGCATATAGGGTCCATGCTATTGTACAGGTGTAACTTGTTAGTTGTAGTATGAAGTTTCAAGAAAGACCAAAGTTGCAAGAAATCTATCTTGTGGGAGGGTTATGAAAATTTTATAGCTAGCTAGCGATCGATGAAAAACGTATGGACAAAATCCAAACGCTAATATTAGAGAGAAACCTTCCAAAACACCCCTTTATATTTATTGTAAGAAGAACTTTTGTTTTTTGTAAATAATTTACATAACAACTTTCTATTGCACACAAATAGGCACCTCCGAATGATAAGGGTAATTCCCGTGATTATGAATATTTTGAAGAAATAATTGACCAAAGACAATCACATCAACGTGTCTTCTGATTTTCCTCTTGTTTATTATCGAGTGTTATTCCAAAAGCAGATTTCACACCCCGAAATGATCTTGCATATCACGCTATGACCATTAATCCTTTTTTTTTTCTTTACGTCTAATCCTATAAATCTAAAAACTAGGTTAAGGAAAATTATCAAATCAAATAAGAGGTAGCTAGGTTCCAATCTCGCCCCTAAATAACCCATATTATTTTACAAACTTAAACGTAGTTTTTGCTTATTTGAGACAAATTTTGTTAAACTACATACGATTCCTAACATTAATATATAATAACAAAGGCTTAACGTTCCCTGTATCTTGTTAATTATAATCAAATCATTATCACGTTTCCTTTTCTTTGCGTCACCATGTTATGTCAAATGTTAAATCACGGAGAATCTCAAGAGGTTTTCTCATTCATTTGCCTTGTTACTCAAAATAAAAATAAAGAAATTGTACGGTTCCTTTCATTCGTAAACTAAAAGGATATAGAGGGAACACAAGAGAAGAGAATGATTATATGTAGTTAATCCTAATATTGTAAAGCTAAAAAATATGTATAAACTATAATATCCGTATATTATGATAATCATTTAGTGAGGCTATAGGTTACCCTCTAGTTAGTGAATCCCAGGTCTAGCTTGATTAAGCTTAATTATTATTATTATATGTATATGTTTGAGATCGGTACGTATACATTCCTATGATTAATTGGTGGGATCACCTTTACCGATGGGACCATTCCTTCCATGGTACGCCCAAGAGCAATGCGTCTTAAGCACGTGAACCATTTGATTCATCTAAGACTCCAAAATGTGGACAGCTCAAGAAGAAAATTTTAAAAAGAAAGCAGCTGGAAAAATTGAATATTTGCTAATCATGAACTAGTTAATAGTCCTATCTGTTCAATTTTTGATCACACAGGAGAAAAACTTCGGCTTGATGCAGAGGTGGGGCATGCTGATTGTCTTCAGCCTGGGGCCTACTAATGATGGCAGGATATTAGGCCCATCAACACATACTCTGTGATGAAGTTAACAAACTAATTAGGTGATTTCTTGCTTGAAAAATGGCAATAATAATGGAAATATGGACAAAAGGATATTTGTCGCAACTTGTATCATCTGATAATAATAATTAGGATGGTATATTGTAGATGATGACTGGACTGGGGTCTCATCAATGTTTAGCATATGCCACGGAAATAATTGAACCTAAAATCTTTCACTACGTACTACCTACGACTGTGACGGAAGGATTAAACTTCCCATTAATATATTTAATATAATATAATCACACATCATTCTGTCAATACTAAGTCAAGAATTTCAATCGCAAGCAGGAGAACTAGTACATGTCACCCAAAAAAAAAAAAGAAACCTTGTAAAACATGTCTTAGTGCCATTTCTAACTAGCTGATGTGTCATTTTCGCCACTACAGGATAGAGATAGATAAATACATACCTTTTATGGAGACATGTAAGAACAAGAAAGAAGGGACAGTTATTAAATTTTAGTTGGTTGTGGTCCTGTCGGAATCAACCGGGAGTTAATTAATGCGTGGTCGTGAGGGTATAGATATAACCACCAGATTAACACGGAAGGGATGGGCTTTTTGTTGTTTATACTTTATATAGATAATCACCATTTGAACTGTTATTCACCTAATAATATAGTTTATCAACGAAATTAAGTTAATCAGGATAAAATAGGTTTTATTTTTCAATACCAGAAACCGAATTAATACTTGACAGAAAGGATTTAGTGAGAGAACAAAATTTCTGATTAGGTGGTTAAAATTTAGATTTTCCATTGTGCTGAATGATTTGGATTTTATTACAGGCTTACAATTTGACATTGATATTAGTAATATGAAAATAAAACCCTAAATTAAGGAGAGTCTATCCTACCATAAAACATGTGAGACCACAAATTATTATCATTATCATCATATTCAGTTTGAAGTTTACAATGAAGTGAAATTTAGAGAGATCTGATAATATGCAACCTTACTTTTACATAATACATAATAGAGAAGCTACAAATCTAAGTACGTGTATAGGAATCGTGATGGATGGATCATCCCTAAATTGTAAACGATGACTATCCGATATAAGGAAAAGATACAAATGACTGTGGCTTGTAGGATTAGGGCTTATTGCTAAGGTGGGAGTTTTTGTTAGGTGGCATTGTAGTGTCGAGAAGATGATGTTATACAAAGTGTGACGGCTTGATATTCCTCTCTATGTGGAGACCAATAATTTCAACTCCTACCTTCTCTGCCTGTCACACCCTTCCCCTCCTTTCAATCTGTCCTTTTACATAGTTTATTTCCATAAGTTAAGAGAACCTATTGGGACTTGTACACGTGGGATTGCACACATTATTACATTACATTTTGATTTGTTGTCGATTGAAAACTCTACTTCATATCCCCTAAATTGTATCTTCTGTATAGAGTGTTCGTATCGCCCGAGCCTAAAGCCTATGGTGAATGATTTGATTTGTTAACCCTTTCCTTAATATTCAGTGAAAAATAATTTGGTATTGTCTTAAAGAAGTTAGCGTATTTACCACATTTGTTGGTAGTATGCTATGGAATTTTGTTAACGTGTCAACATATTTATAACCGAAGTTACTGATGTTTCAAATCTTCTGAAATTTTTTAATATTTCTACAGGCAGAAAATTATAAATTGGTGAAGCGATCGGAAATAAGCAAAAGACATTCAGAATTTGCTGAACTCTTAGGCACAAGTTCGCTATCGTCCTTGTACAATTAGAAGCCTCGCCGAAGTGGCTAAATGATGTTGCTCCCCCCATCTCACCGTCATGGAGAACTTACTGCTACTGTGAAAGGTAACAAACATGCGTGCGGAGGGAGGGTCCGTAAACTATTACCTAATGCCATGAACATGGCCTATAAGATATCAACACTTCAGCATGTATCAAGGGCTTGGCCTTGGAGTCCCACGTGGCATGTATCTAATGCTCCTTGAAGAGTTGTCGTTAAAGGCTCAGGTTGTTTGTCCAAATCATTTATATATGTCCCACCATAATGGACGGGCATTCCCTGTAACTATGGATTCCATCATTATCTTAAGATTAGCATAGTCAAATTTAATTTTTGATTGGATGCATAAGTAGTCAAATTTATTAATAATTGCTTTCATCTCTTTGTCCTGTAAAACCTCAGAAGTTCCTGCCAACAAGCTCTTTAGTTTCATACAATGTCGTCCT
This sequence comes from Erythroxylum haughtii, assembly GCA_025504935.2. Lineage (NCBI taxonomy): Eukaryota > Viridiplantae > Streptophyta > Magnoliopsida > Malpighiales > Erythroxylaceae > Erythroxylum > Erythroxylum haughtii. Next base: position 2,413,094 of record JANSVB020000191.1, read on the forward strand.
TTTCTTCAAAACCACGGGAACTACCATCACATTTCTTTCCTTATTCAAATTACAGGACTAAGTTTATGCTTGATCCTCCAATTAAATTAAAAAGATAGAAGTCTTCTTTATTAATATTACTAATCTTAGACAAGATATTTTATTTTGTCGATTCTTAGCTTTCTAGATTTTATATATAAATTTTTCATCTTTATAGTTCCACTGAGCCAAAAATATATGAGGACCAATTCGTTCCCTTTTATAATGACAAGCATGGCGTATCGGAACAAAGGAATCTCTTATCTATGTTCTTATTACACTCAGCGGCATTATTACAATCTGAAATTTCCCTTGTCCTAACTTTTGTCTAAGGTGCTATATTATTTTGGTTATTATGGGGATTTTATTCCTCTCCCCTTCCTTACGCCAATGAGATATATTCATGATTAAGAGTGGAATACTATAAAGAAAAGCTACCCGCGTACTTGGATATATAAACTATGGCTTCGCGCACAGCCATGAGAGTTTTAAATGATAAAAACAGTGAGAGAGAAAATGCAGGAAGCTGCAGCATAGGCTATATCTTGTGGTGTTGAGCTTTGCTTCTTATCTTCTTCAGAGATAAAAACCAACCGACTTTGGCATTTAAGATTTTATAAAATGAAAAACCCTTTCCCGGAAAAGTAATTAATCTCATTCAACTTTTTTGAAATTTTGGGTACGTGATGGGACCGTTGATGTCTCATTACATTATGGAAAAAGGACTCTACTTTTGTTTCCTCCCGAAACAACGTCTGATAAAAGTGAACAACATAGACTTGATAAAGCTCGTCATTAAACGACTAACGCCTAATACTTTAACCGAATGCTTGCCGCTGTAAATTCCCGAGTTGAAGTATATCTTCTTCAGTGACCTATAACAGCCAATAGTATTTAGTTGCTGAATTGGAAAATATTGGTTGTGGGATTTTGAAAGGAGATAGTTTAATTACGGTTTAAAAGTCTCTCAAATAATCATAACCTTTTTACCCTTATTGACCAGTGCGTTAATTCTGTAGGTTGAGTAAATCCCCTATATATGTTAATTTTTGGTTCTAGAAGTAGAAAGGAAACTAATTAAGAAGGCTAGAATTTATAGAATTTTAAAACGAAATTAATGTAGATAAGCATGCCATCTCATCTTTCAAAGATGTATATAATTTTTACATATGAGAAGAGATATAAAAACAGGGCTTAATTTCAAAAAAAAATTCAAACTTTACTCAATTTTGTAATTATAACCTGAACTTAAAAAAAGACAATTAAATATTTAAACTTTCAATTTTTTCAATTCTAACAAAACCTTAGTATCTCTGTTAATATTATTGAGGTGATTTGTTACATAAGACAAATCCAATTCCAAAACGACATAGCTTAGTTAAACAATTTAATGAAACTTAATTAGTTAGTTTAATTAAGTTTGACGCTCCTATAGAGTGGTCGAGTTGATAGAGTGAGAGGGCATAGGGCTAAAAAGTCCTATGTTTGAATCTCCCTACTTACGCTCTCTCGTTCGAGCCTACCATATAGGGCTTGTCTAGTATGGAGTACCTGGTTAACGTAATTTGTAGGCTATTATGTCAATCCGAAGGTTTACTCATTGCATCTCCAAAGGATAGTGACTACGAGTTCCTCTGTTTCCTAAAAAGAAAAAAGTTTGAAGTCAAGGGTATTTGTCTTATGTGGCAAGCCAATTCAGGAACATTAACGGAGGTACTAACGTCGAATAAGAATTGAAAATTTTGAAAGTTTAAGTATTTAATTGTCATTTTTTAAGTTCGAGCTATAACTATAAAATTAAGTAAATTTTGAGTTTTTTTTTACAATTAACCCTGAAAACAACTAGTTGTCAATGAGCTTTAGATCAAATACCATTTCCTTCTTCAGGGCCGAATGATAGGAGTTCTAGATCGCTAATTCATATAAATAAATAAAAAAGAAATTTAAAGCTGAATATTATATCATCATCAATTGGATAATGACAGATTTGGGTAATGTAAGAACAAGTAATAAACTATAATTAGAATACGGTGGGAAATTCTTTAGGTATATGTGGAAGCAAAACGTACAATCTTGGTATTGATTAACTAGACTTGAGAAATAGGCAAAAACTGAGATCGAATTCAACAAATTAGACTCTTAAAGACGAGGCAAAACTCGTATCTAATTCAACGAGTTGGTATAAGTTGGAAATATCGTAACGTTTTTTATATTCACCGTAAGCCTTAACTCAATCCACATATTGGTAGTTTTGCTTTAATTTCTTTCTAGAGGCAAACAATATTTTCATGTTTGAATCTTGAATCATCTATCTATTACGGACTTAATTATTGACTTTTAGAATAGAAAACGTGATTTGACATGCTAATCAATTCTTTGTATATTGAATCAGGGATATGCTTTCATAAAATAAGAACGAATTAAAATATTGGTCATGGATGTGTAAAGATAACTGAAAAAGGTAGAATTTGATACAAATCTTAATACTTCTATTACGTGTATAGCTTCTTTATCTTAACTTAAGAAGAATGGCAGCACTGAGCACATACCGAATGCAAGTTCTTTGTGTTAGTTAATAACAAGTTTTAACAAAGAGCTGATAATAAAATATATTGTTAATTTACTATCAAGATATAGGAGCATTATGCCTAAAGTTCACTTTACTTCAAAGCGACAGTGGCAAAAGGGAGAATAACTAGATGCTCCTCCGAGTCAAAAAAGCTGATTTAGGATTCGCCTAATTTAACTGCACATGTAGCCTAAATGACCATCATATCGAATTTTCATAGTAACCACAAATAAAAAGCTGACTTGGGGTGAGATGGCGCCTGCAATAGATCGTGATTAGTCGGGCAAAATTCAACATATTTTACAACTTTATGTCCCTTTCGTATTGTAGCTTTTATATTCCCAAACGCGGCAACATCAAAAGATTCGGATGATAACTTGAGAACTCGGGAAGTTGTTATCTGCAAGTATAAGCATCCTTGATCATGCAGGCCTCCAAGTGTTTCAAGGAAATCCACCAAGATATCAAAAGTACATCACATGACCAATTTCAACCAGATCACCTAATGATTCAAAGTGGAGGAAGAACTGGGGCAATATCTTGTCATGTATATATTTATTTGATATGGTATATATTTAGGTGACCGAAATTAAGAAGGATACCAAATGATATCATCATGTATATACCCTGGGCAGCACGAATAGTAAGAAAGTGAATATTATTCATTCTTCTCTCGTTCAGTTCATCACGTACTACAAGAAAAATAGAATTTAGCGAAGGAATTTACTGACGGAATTTGTACATATTCCGTCAGCAAGCTTATTTAGCGACGAAATTTATTTACAGAAAAAGGCGTCGGAGATATGGCCGTTAGTAAATTTAACAACGAAAATTTTTCGTTGGTAAATTTACCGACGGTAAAAATTTTCACCGGTAAATTTACCGACGGTTATTTTGTTTAGTCAGTAAATTCTTCTGTCAGAAAATTATCAACGGAATTTAAATTCCGTCAGTAATTAGCGACAAAATTTTTTCCATCGATAAAATCCAATATATTTATCAACGGAATTTTTTTCCGTCGGTAAATTTGTTGAAAGCTATTTTTTAAAATTTACCTTCAAAGTGTTTAGTTTCTCTGGAAGCCACCATGGAGAGAACTTCATTATTTCATGTAAAAGAATTAAAATATTAAAATTCATACTAAAACATAACTGAAAATAAAGAACTGAAATCATTTTTTTAAATAACGAACATTTTATCAAATACCTTACATGCATCAGAAATTTATCTTAACATCACAACTAAAATCACGTCTTGTCCCTTCTATCACTAAC
>JANSVB020000191.1:2469390-2494056 GCA_025504935.2 Erythroxylum haughtii
TTTCCTTCTCCTATAAGTTGGTTTATAGGCTTTCTTATATCCTTTTCTTTTATAATATCTAACTTTACGTTTCTTAAGAATAAGGTTTTCTATATTTATATTGTTTTTTCTTTTTATATCTTCGTCTTATCGTTCCATAATAATATGAGCTATCACTTCCTATCATTATTGGCATTTTAGGTTTATCACAACATAAAGAAATTCTTCTCTTTAATCCTCTACTGGCTTTTGCCATAATTGCATCTGCACACTAATTACTTAATTTAGCTCTAACATGTTCAATCCTTTTTCCTAAAGTATCTATATTTTCTGGATTATATGTATCTATTAACTTTGATCCCCAAGGGCCTGGAATCTTAGCAAAGAATAATGGTAAATAAGTACTGGTATCAGAAACTTGATTATAAATATGATAATAGTAATATTGAAAGACACAAATATATTTTTCTATCTCACATATATCGCATTACTGTAATCTCATCAAAACAATAGTATATCGGGTTATTGTATTAGAATCTTTATTATATTTACCTTCACCATGAAATTCTAATCTAAATGTTTCAACAACTCTTGTTATGAAATTATCTGGGTCAGCATAGATTGTTTGCTTAGTATTTTCATTTAGATTTTGTCAAAATCTTTGTGCACTATTTAATAATGTTTTTTTTCCATAAATCCTTTAGTGGTTTCAAAATCTATTTTATTTACTACAACAACTATTCTTAAAGCAGTTTCCCATTTATCTATTGCTTCTTCTGTAGCGCCCCCTTACCATAGGGTATCCACCGGAACGCCCGTAGGTCATTCCGATAAATATCCTACGACAAGAGACCACTACTGACAACAACCACTACACTCCTCATGGCATCACAATCACAAAACAGTAATAAGAAATTGACTACTTTTTAAAACCAAATTGGATTCCATTTCATTCATTCAAAACTCAGTGATTTACAACTGTCAGTACTTTTTCATTTACACAGGTTTCAAATACTGTACGCTAAGTAACATGGCTCAATGGTAAGAGGCGTGCACTTAAAGTGCAACAAAACCTTGAAGTCTTGGGTTCGAGCAGTGGCTCACCCAATGTGCCAAAGAGGACAATACCTGGAGTGATGGCGGTAGAGACTGGGCTCTACAGTAGCGATCGCGGGCCTCTTGAGGTACCGAGAGGCGAGGCCCCGGTACACAAAGTTCGGGTCGCTACATTAAGTCAAGGTACGGAATTATGAGATATTCCTTGAATTATAGTGAAATAGAATTTTCTTGACCTTAAATTTGGTAAAATAGAGCTTTAATGTCATTAGGCTTCTATAGAAAAAGTTTTAATGACCTTAAACCTTTATAGGAGTAAAATATCAGTGATATTAGGATTTTAGGTTAATAAAATTTTACTATAAATAGACTTCTTACATGTAACCCTAATCTATAAATGGTTTGATAGTAAATGGAGACTATTATAAACCATGGTGAAAACCATTGGACATAACCTTTAAAAGAGCTTAAGTAAGGTTCATATATTCTCTTCGTTTTATCTTTCTCACAGTAATAAACAAATTTTGTCTCATTGTTTGTGGATGTAGGTTATGTAGATTATTTGAATAATATAAATTCTTATGTTCTTTACTTCTTTATTTTTTCCTATATTGCTTCCATCTTATGTAACAAAATATAATTTGATAATTATAATAGTTTTAGTAATTTTTTCATTTACCTGCATATTAAAAAAATCAATAAACTATAATTTTAAGAGGTCATATATTTCATAACGATATTCATTAAAAAATAAAAAGTTCGTTTGAAAGAATGAAGCATTCAAGAATAAATGAAACGTTTTCTATTTTAAAAGCAAGTTTAAAGAAAGGCATAGTTAACTTTTTACATAAATAAACTCATTTTCTCATGTATTGTAAATTTGAATAATATTAGGAATACTAATAACTAGTTCTATCATTAATGCATACTTTATAGTAACTAAGGGAACTCTAACCAAGAAAGGAAATTACTAGTACCAAACTCCTAGTGGTATAGGTCTTACTAAAAATATTAATTGTTATAACATTCTTTCTATATTTGTAGTTTTTGGAGGCATTACTATTTGTATTTGCATGTCTTTAGAGGAATTATATACAATGATAGAGTTTGAATATCAATTTAGTGAGTGAATTCCAGAACATTTTTATTTTAGAAAAATAAATGTGTGATAACTTTCATAATGAAATATAACTAAAATAATAAAATGTTATTATTATTTGATATTAATGAACAAGTAACCAAAGAGTAATATTAGTATGTTTGACTTTAAAAATAACCTACAATAGTAAACTTCTTGACTTTTTTCCATAATAAGCAACAAATTCTAGGTAGGATTTATCTCACCTAAAACATGTTTATGTTAGTTATCATTTTTAGTGACTATTCAAATCAAAGACTTCGAACTCCCCTTTGACCCCAACATTTAGCCTCTCACCTCCTTCAACTTCTTTATCTTCACCTACTTCCTCAACATTTCTAATTTCTCCTTTCTTACTAACTTTTGAACAATTTAACCCTTTTTATTTTACCTCTCCTTATAATAAGGCTCTTTCTTTTTCATCTACTCCTAAAGCTTCTCTTCCTCCCTCTAAGCTAGCTTCCCTCTTTAGATGATTTGTTTAACTTACTTCATCTTGATATGCCTTTAACAATATTAGATCTAACATGAACAAGAAATCCTAGAAGTGGGTTGAGGGAGAGAGTGTTGTTAACCTTAAACTTAGATATATTCCTCCTTTAAGTAATACTTAGCAATCTCTCCTGTTATCGAGACTTTATCAGAAGGTGCAAGAAAATTATCCTTTGTCCTTATTGGCTTTCTCTTAAAGGGAAGTTTGACACTCTTGTTTGTTCATAATTGGGCGTTAACTTCTTATTAAAAATTGAGACTTAAAGAAATCTTGATTAATAAAAGATGAAATGTTAATTTCTTAGGTTAAATAATGAAACTATTATTGATAAAGTCTTAAAACTTGGTCCCTGGCATTTTAATGGAAAATCTATCTTACTTCAAATAATGGAGGTCAAATTTGATGAAAACTTTTAGAAGGATAAATAATATTCCTATTTGGGTAAAGTTCCACAAAGTGCCTCTTAAGTATTGGTCAAAAGAGGGATTAAGTAATTTAGCTAGCCACAATGGATGTCCCATTCACCGCTCCAAAAGGAGTAGGACACGAAATAATTTGTATTGAAATCTCTTTGAACAAGGAGCTCTTTGATTCAATCAAAATTATAAAGCTTAGTAAATATAGCTTGTTTTTAAACTGAAATGCAACTATCATACTAATGAAGGCCTATCAAAGGGGAAAAGGCTAAAACTTGGGTCACTACTAATAATAATTTTTCACAAGGGAATACATTAAGTTCTTAGGAGCTATGCTCAAGGTGGAAACATAAATTTTGATGGTTGTAAAACATATCTATATGGTAGGTAAGTGCTCTAAGATTAAGGATAGGGATGTTTGCTAACTTCCTTTATGATATATTCTCTTGCATTGACTAATTGATTTACTTTGGAACTAGTTGTTGATCTACCTTAACAACTTGCTAATCTACTAGAGATCGTAGCACCTAAGGAGAAGGCTCCAATTCTTATCTCCTTTTTACTAAATCAAGAGAATAAGTCCAATAACCCCCCACCCTATTGGCTATTAAGAGATTTATTACCAACCCTCACAATGTTAATTTTAATCTAATGCAATTCTCAATTGTAAACATATATTTACTTTAAAAAAAGGCTTTAGTCACAATACTAGGAGGAAAAATTAGACTCTTTCTCTCTATTCTCAGTAATGTTTCATGCTTAGAATCTTTTAGGCCTTAACAACCCCAATAAGTAATAAATGCCTCACTACTTGTTGGTACTCAATAAACCATTTTTTGTCTCTTAGAGACTAAAACAAACATATCTCGTTATAAGAAAGGATTATGGTTTTTCTACAAGGGTTGACATACGATTAATAATCATTCTAACTACTATAATTGAAAACCATAATTACTTTTGACTCAGAATGCATCAAATTGCTTTATACATCTCAAATAGATTAGTTGATTCACTGTCGTATCACTCTATTAAGAAGTATACTCAACTTAGATATCACGAAGGTTTATTAAACAAATTTAAAATCTTAGAGAAAAGTCTTATAAAAATATTTTTCTGAAATTCAAGATGGGGGCACTACACCTATAGAAATCAATTTAAACCCTAACTCTATGCAGGAGAAGAGCTCCTTTTAGGTTTAGTAATTACATGTTCAACTTGCCTAACTTTAAGGAAGCAGTAAAGAGGGGATGGAAAAAGCATGTTGAAGGCTTTAAGTCTATAAATGTATGTCCCACTTGCGACCTATAAAGGAGAAGTTGAAACTCTTTAATAGAACCTCTTATAGTAATACTATGATTGCTAAAAGTGAAGCCTTGGTGAATCTTAATCGGGCTCAGTAGCTACTTACTTCTAATCCTGATGATGCTAACCTAAGGTAACATGAAAGATTTTCTCCTAAAAGATACATGGATAAGGTGTATTAATCTCTCGTTAGAAAAAAAAAGCTAAGATAATTTGGGTGAAAGAAGGTAATATCAACACCACATTTTTCTATAATTTCATTATGGCTAAAAGGAATTATAATACCATTGTTTCTATGATTTCACTTGAAGGCTTTCTTACCACGAAACATTATGAGCTTAAGAGTGATCCCGAACAATATGTTCTCTTCATGAATTGGAAAAATGTATCACCCAAGGTGTCAATGTTGAGATTGCTAGCTCCCTAGTTAAACCATTTTCCAATTTGGAGATCAATAATGCTCCTTTTAGGTTCAGTCCTTATAAGGCCCTTGGCTTGATGGCTTTAATGTAAACCTTTTTATAAAAACTAAGTCTCTCTTTGGTGACTTTATCGTCAATACAATTAATAAATTATTAAACAATGGTACCCTTCTCTCTGAACTCAACAATTTTTACTTATATTTGTATTATCCCCCATATCCAAACCCTTCATCTCTAGCTAATTATTGATATATCTTATATTATAATGTCATATACGAGGTTATCTCTGAACTTTTCACTGCCATACTCGAATATAACTTTATGGTTTAATCAATCCTTACAAAGGTGCCTTTATACTAGGGAGATCCATAGGTGATAATGTCCTAATAGCTTAAGATTTATTTAAAAACTGTCAAATATATTTGAAATTAAAAGTTATTCACTTAAGGTATATTTCAGAAAAGACTTTGACTCTATTAGTTAGAATTTCCTAAGCTCTATTAGAGGTTCAGGGATTTTATTCCAAGTTTATTAAATGGATCTCCTAATGCATCACTACTATGTCTTACTCTATACTCATTCATGGAGAACCTACTCATCAATTCAAGGTAGCTAAAGGCTTCAAGAAAGGGGATCCTCTATCCTCATTTTTGTTCACTATATACGTAGAGGATCTCACGAGGTTTATAAAGTTGAAGAGATCAAAGGAAAACAAATTTAAGCTATATTACAAATGTAGAAAACTCCAAACCATAAGTCTCACATTTATCGATGAGTTATTGCTCTTTTGTGGAGCAAATTATGATTCTATTATAGTGCTTTATTCTTCTCTATAAGTCTTCAGGGATATGTTAGGCTTAAACATTAATTCCAATAGGAGTTATTTCTTCCTCCCTAAGGGATGTGAGAGCATGATCAAGTCCATTAACTCTTTTGTAGGTTTTAAATAGATGTAACCATCATTCAAGCATCTGGGAGTCCCCATCATTATAAAAAGACTCTTTATAAGGATTGTTACCCTGTGATAGAAGGTGTATAGAAGAGATTCAGTTACTAGTGTAATAGAGCTTTATCTATGGTAAGGATGTTGCAATTCATTAACTCAATACTTAAACCATTTTCATATATTGTAGACACTTCACCTTTACCTACTGATTGATATCATCAAGTCAATTGCAAGGTTGTTAAGGAATTTTCTTTGGTCAAGTAAGAAAAAAAGCTCATAGGTGCGAAAATAGGATGGTCTAAAATTTCAAACCTAAAAATCATAGGGAACGGGGATCAAATCCATAAGGTTATGAATAAGATCATATTGGTCAAGAAAATATGGAAAATCCTAACAAACAATGAGTTTATCTGGGTGCATTGGATCCGTACATATTACTTAATAGGTGCTAGTCTATAAAATGATAAAATTAAATTTCACACCTTCTGGGCCCTGAAGAAAATGATGGAGCTTAGGAATAAGGTTTTTAAGAATTTCAAATACATTATAAATAGGGATTCCTAATGTTTGTTTGACAACGAGAATAAGATTGGTCCTTTCTTTTTATTAGAAAATAGAGCCTCCTTTTCTAATTTATCATGACTGCAAGAAGTCATTGATGGTGCAAACTAGAATTGGACTAATCATACAAGTAAAATATTCTCTGATATAATAGAGAGTCTCCTAACCCTTGTCTTTAACCAGTACTGGGATGACACTTGGATTTGGTTAAGGCATAACTTTAAAGCATTCACTAACAGATCTTGTTTGGAAATATTCATCCTATATAAACAGAAAGTGAAGTGGTATAGACTGGTGTGACAATCCCCTAACATCCTTAGAACTTTCTTTATCCTATATTTGGCAAAAGCTAGAAATTTAAAAACTAAAGATAACCTTAAATGCAATATCCTAGATAAAGCATATGCCCTATGTTGTCAAGAAATGAAACCACTGAGCATATGATCTGTAAATGCTCTTTCACTACTACAACTTAGAACAAGCTCCTTCATATGTTCAATATGACTGGTAATGGGATTATGAAGTTCCTTACCGTCAATGTTTTAAAAATCGAACCGGATATCGAACTAGTCAAAGAAAAGATTAAAGGTTTAAAGGTTCCACTAGTATTAAACTGTTATAAAACTATGATAAAATAAATAAGAAGTAAAAATTATAAAAATAAATAAAATAAAATAAAAGACTTTAGTGAAATAAAAAATACATTAATAATACCTATTAATATATAATAAACTGATAATAAATCTAATAATTTAAACTAAGTTTGAATCTAATATAAAATTTAAAAATAATAATAATAATTATTATTATTATTATTATTATTATATTTCTTTATTATCATTTATTTAAAAATTCGTAAAAGATGAAACATATTTAAAGAAAGTCAATAGAAAGAACTCTAACTTGTTTTTTAATATCCTTTAACTATGATTCTTTATAGTTTAAATATTGTTTTAACACATTCGTAAATTATCTTAAGCATGATTACTTATATATATTAATTAACAAATCAATTTAGTAATCAAATTTATTATAAAAATAATAATTAGTTGTTTAACAATAGTAATTTAAAAATTTTAAATTAAAGAATAAAGAGATAAATAGAGAACTTAAATTTTGACGACAATAATGATTATTAAAAAGAAAAAAGAAGAGAGAGAGAGAGAGAGAATAGCGGAGCATCCATAACTTCTTAGATCGCGGGTGGTTTTACTCCCTTCTTAATCCCTGGCTACTTTTTCTTCTTCCCCTTTGTCATCTCGCATAGACCTAGCCCAAATCTCTATACCATCACCTAGACCTTCCCTCTCAACTCCTTCCTCAAACCCTAATCTCATCCAATTCGAACCGTCAAATTCCTTCTCTTGTCAAGAATCAGATAGTTGTAGGAGTGCAAAATCAGTCTGTAAAGTCATCTGAGTCAACTAACCTAGAGACTTCTTTAACCACTCAAGATCTTAGAGCATTGGGGAAATCTCTACGAAAAACTTGGAAATCAGTAGTCTTTGAATTAGTGGAGGAATCCTAGAATTTTAAGGATGACCAAATTTTTGTCATCCCTCTTCCAGAGTTAACGAAAAAAGACATAGCTAAATTTTGACATGCTCTAATAGGCTTCTTCATTGGTAAGCATCTTGCATACCTAGTGATTCAAAGAGCCCTATCTAAATCCTGGTTAGCGTTTGGTTTAACAAAAACTTTGGTTGCTAGTTCGAATAAATTTTTGTTCAAGTTTGATTCGAAGGTTGGTATAAATGAGGTTCTAGAGAAGGTCCCTTGGCATATCCAAGGGAAATTCTTATTCTTACAAAAAAGGAGCTTAAATGCTAGTGAGTAGGAGGAGATTAGGTATGCTCCAGTGTGGACTCGATTCCATAACAACCCATATGAATACTGGAACAATGAGGGGTTAGGTAGAATAGTTAGTGCAGTGGGGCAACCTCGCTTATGGATACCCAAACAACTACGATGTCTAGAATTCTATATGCTAGAATATATGTGGAATTAGATTTAGAGAGGAGTTGGCCTTCGTCTTTTTAGTTGGCCACATATAATGAAGAAGGAAAAGTATCCTTTAAGGAAATTAAGATAGAATATGAATGGAAGCCTGAGAATTATAAACAGAAGAAGGGATGGAAACCTACAGGACACATGTTTGAGACTGGGAGACAACAAGAGTTGGTAAAGGAGAATGTTTCACTACCTATATGTGTAAACCAACAAAAGGGGTTTGGTCAGGAGCAAGGCCCTAAGTGGGAACAAGTAAGTCCTAAGGAGAGTAGACCTTCAGAAATCCTAAAAAAGAAAAGTGAGGGCAAAGAACTTTAATAGAAGCAGGATCATTCAAATGGATTCCTTGAAGATGCTGATCGTCGTGTTATGAGTCAAGCAGGTAATCCTATTTCCTCTCTTAAATCTGATTTGGTTCTAAATTACTCTTTAGAATCTTAGAGTCCGAGTATGTTGGAAAGGGAAGAGGGGGATTTTACTATTAAGAAGAGCAGGAAATCTAGGAGAAAACAAAAGTTTTAGGGTTTTAGTTCTATAAAATGTTATAGATTTAGGATTTTGAAATGTTAGGGATCTCAACAACTCAAAAAAAAACAACTAGCTGTGAAATCTTTTCTTAAGATGTTGTCAGTTTCTTTTGTTTGTTTGATAGAATCTAGGATCAAGTCTTGTTCCCTTTTGAATAATATATGCTCTTCTATTTTTCCTAGATGGCCTTACTACAGTAATTTAGATCAAGCTTCTTGTGCTAGGTTAGTGTTAGCTTAGAATCCAGATCGCTTCTTATGTTCTCTTATGATTACTAATGATCAATTGATTCATTTGGAGGTGAACCCTATGAACTGTGATTCAGTTTTTTTGTAACTTATGTTTATGGGTCAAATATTTATAATCATAGAAAAAATCTTTGGTCTGCTCTTTCAAATATCAAACTCAATGTTGGGAGTCAACTGGGGATTATAGTTAAGGACTTTAATGCTATTTTGTTTCCTCATGAGGTTGAGCCTCTTTGTCCCTCGACTATTACTGATATGAGTGACTTTAGGAAGTGTGTAAAGGATTATGGTTTGTATGATTTAAATTCTAGTAGTCCTAGTTTTACTTGGACTATTAAGCAATCTGGTGAACTCCTCATAGCAAGAAAATTAGATAGAGCTCTTATCAATTCAGAATGGAGTTCTGGTTTCCTAGATCCTATGGAGAGATTCATAATCCTAACATTTCAGACCACTCTCCCGTAGTGATTAGGACTTTAACTATCCTAAAGATGAGATCATCTCCATTCAGGTTTTCCAACTTCCTAATCTTGCACCCAATTTTCCTTCAGACAGTAGAAGGTGCTTGGAATTCTCATGTCCGGGGAACTTCTATGTTCTATGTGGTGTCTAAGCTTAAGTAGTAAAAAATGCACTCAAATCCCTAAACTCATATCAGGTAGGTGATGTTAATGTTAGAGTTAAGACTTGTCAAGCTTTCCTTAATAATATACAAGACCAAATGAGACTTTTGTCTAATAGAACTCAACTGGTTGCCGAGGAAAATGAGGCCATTACTAACTTAATTAAAGCCTTAAGTGATCAAGAATCTTTCCATAAACAATCATCCTGTATTAAATGGCTCAGACAGGGGGATATGAACACCAAGTTCTTCCATAATTCTATCTTATCAAATAGTAACAAGAACAACATTCACTCACTACTGGTGGAAAATGGTCATAGGATTACTGATTTCGAAGAAATCCAAAAACAGTTCCTAGATTTTTTTCAAAACTCTCTTGGGAATAGGAAAGACCTTGTTTCTTCTAGAGAGTACGTGGTAGCTCTTTTTCCTCACCCGATTCTTGAAAATCTTAGAAACATCCTCATAACTGAAGTCTTATTGCAAGAGATTAGGGATGTCTTTTCCTCTTTCAACCCAAATAAGGCCCCTAGTTTGGATGGTTTTAATGGCTTTTTCTTTAAACAAACATGGCATATTACTGGGGATGATGTCACTAGGGCCATCCAAGAATTTTTCCAACATAGGAAGCTTCTCAAAGAGCTTAACTCAACTTTTATTTCTCTTATTCCTAAGAAGAATCATGCATCCACTATGTTTGATTATAGACCAATCTCTTGCTATAACATGATTTATAAGGTGATCACGAAAATCATGGCTAATAGACTTAGAGAGATACTACCCCATATTATCAGCCCAAACCAAAATGCTTTAATAAAGAACCGTCGTGTAGGGGATAATATCCTTTTGGCTTAAGAAATTTTTAAGAACTACCACCTTTCAAATAATCATAGGAGATGTGCTTTTAAAGTGGATTTGGAAAAAGCCTATGATTCAATTCAGTGGGATTTCCTCCTGAATGTGTTCTTAGTTATAGGACTTCCTCCTAAGTTTATTAAATGGATTGAAGAGTGTGTAGCCTCACCTTCATACTCTACCCTAATCAATGGATCTCCTACTAAATTTCTTCAAGGTAAGTCAGGTTTAAGACAAGGAGATCCTTTATCTCCTTCTCTCTTTATTATCTGTATGGAGGTACTCTCTAGGAGTTTGAATGCTTTTGTAGCAGATAGTGCTTCCTTTACATATCACTGGAGGTGTAAAGCTCTTAAACTTTCCCATCTTTTGTTTGCTAATGATCTTTTACTATTTTGTCATGTTGATTTGACTTCGGTTCATACATTGCTTAATTGCATGCACACTTTCTCAATTTATCTGGTATGGACATGAACCTTAGCAAGAGTCAGTTCTTTTTATCTCCTGATATGGATCATATGGCCCATCAGATGGAAACAATTTTGGGTCTTTAAAGAGGTCAGCTCCCTATTATGTATCTAGGAGTACCTTTTTTAACAGGTAGATTGTCTAGGAGAGATTACATGTCGTTGTTGGATAAAATTGATTCCAGGGTAAACAAATGGACTCATAAAACTCTATCCTATGCTAGTAGATTTTAGTTGGATATTTATGTCCTTTTTACTTTTCAGGTCTATCAGTCTTGTCATTTCATACTTCCCTCCTCCATTATTAAAGACATAAAGATTAAACTTAGGAATTTCTTGTGGTCTGGGAAGGTTATGTCAAAAGCTCATGCAAAGGTTAAATGGAATGACCTTTTTAAACCTTAAAAGATAGGTGGACTAGGGATTATATATTTGTCTACTTGGAATAATGCCTTGTTAGGAAAAAGAATATGGGTTCTTTTTAATGATTGTGAACCCTTGTGGGTCAAGTGGGTACATATCATTATTCTTAGAAGGAAAATTTTCTGGAGAGCTTAACTAACTAATAATAGTTCGTGAACTTGGAGAAAGCTTATATATGTTAGGAATCTCATTAGGAACCAATTCAGATTTAAGATATCAAATGGGAATTCTACTTTCTTATGGCAGGACCCTTGGCATCCTAGAGGTATCCTGAAGGATCTCTCAACTCCTAGAGTGATCAATGGATTATAACTCCCGATGAACGCAAAAATATCTGATATTATCAAAGACAATGGATGGTGCTGGCAAGATGCCACAATTGAATCCATTAGTTTACTAGAGCCATTAATTTATCAACCAGATTGTTCCTGACATGATAGATTGGATGGAATGCCAACTCCTCAAAAGAATATACAAATGCTTCAACATACAATTTTATGAGAACTCCTAATCCGAGTGTGCCTTGGCATAAATTAGTGTGGCATAAAGGTACTAACCCAAAGTATTCCTTTATCCTATGGTTAGCTTTTCTTAATAAGCTACAAATAAGGGATAAGCTCTTTTATTCTTATGTTCCAAATCACTGTTCCTTGTGTTCCTTAGATAATGAGTCTATTAACCGTCTGTTCTTTGAATGTTCATTCTCAAAAATAGTGTGGTTACACTGTCTCAATCACTTTTAGATATAAATACCAAACCTATTAAACCTTCAATCCATTCTAAATTGGTTCAATTAGTCTCAAAACTTCAAAAACTTTGACCTCAACATTTTTATCATTCTTCTATCTATTATTGTTTATAACTAATGGTCTAAAAGAAACCTCATAACCTTCAAAGACAAAGTCATAGAAGTTGGAAGCATTCGTACTAGAGTGATCTTCCAAGTTATGGAACAACTCTGCTTAAACACTGAGAGAAGGTAATAATGGTGTTTTGTTTTTTCTAACTGTACTGTTTTGTAGGTTTGGTTTCAAGTTAAGAAAATTTGAGGTAAAGGGGAGATCACAATATCATATCCCTCTTTGGTAATTTATAACAATGTTTAACCTATTTATCAGGATAGTGTTCTTAAAATTTTTTTCTTGAATGTTTTGGGTGAGTGGTTGTGTTAGTAATGTCGATGGTTCAGGGAAGGTTTTTTCTAAAGCCTTAAGGTAGAAGGTTGTAAAGTCTCAGAAGCATGGTGAAGGGATAGAATGAATGAAAGCATCATCGAGATAAGTCTGCGCATTATGCAAAGGACCTTGACTTTTCAACAAAAGAGACAGTGAAGGAGCTCCAGTCAATGGGTTCTATCAAGTTATATCTTTAACCTTGACGATGAGATGCTACCAGAGAGCAGTGAGTATATATGAAAGGATCGGGTAAGGTTGTCTCTCAAAACATTATTGGAGGGATGATAGAAATAGGCAGTATTTTGTCTTTTTTCGGAAGAAAAGGAGGATCCGGAAAAAATCGATGAAATGGAAGAGATCCGAATGAATGGAAAGGAAAAAAACAAAGGATGAATTCCATTTTCACTTTAAAGAGACATACTATCAAAATAGACCCGTTTATGAAACTTTTAATCTAGATGGGAATCAAGAAAATTTGTAATTGATTATGTATAGTTTTAGTTCTTATGGCATACTTTGATTTTCTTGTATCCAGTATAGATTTGCCTCAAGACTTATCGGGTTAGGTTTGTCTTTTGATTTGGGCTTGGTATGAGATTTGGTTTTGATCAATCTCTAGTTATGTACATAAACTCTTGATTTATAAAATTACTGATTTATCAAAAAAATTTGGCAAATATAATTTATTAGTGAGATTAAATAAATTTAGCAGTTTTTAAAGATAAAAATAGTAATTCATTTTTAACAATAATGATTTAAAACAAAATTTTTAATTAAAATATAAAGGTATATATAAAAATATATTTTATTAATAAGATTGTGTGATAGAATTAAAAAGAAAAAAATTTCATTAAAAGTTTCATTGATTTTTTTTTAAATTCCAGTTAACATTTCAACTTTTATACTAAGACTTCAATTTGCATTAATCATAAGTTAACATATGTCGAAAATAGAGAATATCAAAGACAATCTATTGGGACAACATGGGCCCCACATATTAAAATGAGATGACTATAGCCATTTTTTCTTGAAATCGGCCGATTTTTTCCTTACTCGGCTAATTTTCTCTCATAGAGATTATAAACACAAACCGAATCGGAATACAAATCGGTTCGTATTTATCCTAGTCAGAATGGCCTGTTCGGTCCAGTTTTTCAATCATTGCTTAGAACTAGTGTAAGCAGGATCTTATTCTAGTTAGAATGGCTTTTGGTTTTTTAGTTTTTATGACATGGAACAAAAGAGACAATATTATACTTATCAACTCTAAACGAGATGAATATGCTTTCTTGTGTAATGCTAAGGCTTACACCAAATTTAGGAAACTTTAAAAGCAAGGAATAATGAGTTGCATGTAAGTCCTCGTATGGTTTCAGCTCAGTGCTTGGAGTAAAAAACCATCTATTTTTGTTATAGTTGAAGGGGTACTAGAAGTTTTCTTTATTGCTTACTTATTTTTGCCCCTAAATCCCTATTCTAAATCTCTTTTTCAATCTAAATACTAATCTCTAAGTTTCATTACTTTGTTCTAAATCACGCTAGTGCCAGTATTTTCTTCTGTTATATTAAATAGTCTTGATTTCTAAAGCTTGAATTCTGTACTTTTTTTTACACTAGCCCCTTCTTAGAGGTTTGCTGATTCTATTCAACTTTAAAAAGGAGAGCATTATACTAATTACTGATCATTTGAAAGTAATATTGGTTTACCCAATCAATTAGAAATATTCTATGTATAACCATATAACTATGCATGCAAATGGTATTCAGAAAAATAAAAGGTCAACTTAATTTCTATTAGATTGTAATCCTTAGTCTATTACAAATTAACATATAAGTGAGAACATATACATAAACCCAATTCTAAAAGAGAACTTCTATTACTAATGTGGCCAATTAAAACCCAAAGTCACCTCATAAATAAGGTTGTTGTTGATTGACTATGGAGGATTTCTTTTTATTTGTTTTCATAAGATCTTGTAATTGTAAACTAAAGACATTTGTTTATTGGTATTTCGATTGATTGAAAGATTTCTAAGTAAAATTTCTTAGTTTAAAAGATTATGCTTTCAAATCCGTATTTAATTTATAAAAATATTCTTTTGAAATTTTATTTATACATTTTGAATTAATTAACAAGATTATCTTTTATGTTAGAGTATATCATTTATTAATTAAAATAAATTTGTTATTTGATTTTAAATTATTGATTCATCAAATAACTCATTTAAAACACCTATTTAATAAATTATTTTATACTCTTAAGAATTTATTTGTTACACGCCTAAAAAATGACGATAGAAAGTTTTTCAATGTAAAAGGAACTTAAAGGAAATTGTAATGTATGTTAGAATCTAGATATTACTTATAAAATATTTAGATATTATTCATAATTATTAGGATAATTTAGATATTATTCACAACATATTTAGATAATGATAAATATATTGAATGTTTGGTCATTAGAATAAATTGAAATGTGTGGTTGTAACTAGTTTGGTTCACCTATGAATACTCATCCATCATCTTCTTATTAGATATATCAAGAAAACAAATTCAGAGATTTAACAATAGAGCTTACGGGGACACCAATCTGATAGGTTCTAACTTATAAATTAATATTTTTAACTTATAGTTAGCATATGTTTGTGTTGTAACTTCTTTTTTCACTCATAATAATATTTTATGAGTCCTAATTCGTTTAAATTTGACTGAGATGTGATCATGTTCTATCCACCTAAACATTCTAACAAGTGATATTAAAGCCTAATTAAGGTGCATACATACATACACACAAATACACACATACTTATGATGTGCTGTGTAATTGTAACAGTAAGTACATCCTCTATATTAAAAAAGATAAGTTAGATATTATTCACCTTTTGAAATCAATGATTACTATTTATGTATATAATCATTGTTTACATGAAATAATGAGAACTGTTTCTCTAAGCTTAAAACAGCTTAGGATAAAAACAAAATAACCAAATATAACATTGAGAAGCTCAACAAAAATAATTTTACATTGTGGAAGCCAAAGATGAAAGTTATCATCATAAAAGATATTTACCTTGTAGCCATTAATGGAAGGCCAACGAACTTTACAAAGGACACTAAGTAGAAAAAATTGGCCACAAATACTATTGCAGATCTTCATCTAACTTTAACTAATGAAATTTTGTTAAGCAAATAAGAGAAGAAATAATAAAAGAGATATTTGATCATCTTATAAAACTATATAAAAAGTCAAGTTACTCCATAATTAATTTTTTAAAAACTTTATACTGTTCAAATGTTAGAACCAATGATTAAGCATATAAATAATTTTGCAATTTTATTCTCTTATCTCACATCATTGTGTTATAAAATAGAGGTATATGAATGTGTCAAACTTCTAATTCAAAGTCTACTTGATTTGTATGATCATCTCATCATCAGTTTTACCATAACGTTCTTAGAAACTACCTACTATGATGTTGTAGCGACGATTTTAGATAAAGAAAATTAGCACAAGAATAAGGAAAACTGATAGTTTGGTCTATAATAAGTCTAAGCCTTAATAGTGATAAGAGTGAGATCAAACAAATAAACTAAGTGAGATCCAAAATGATGGTATATCAAAATCTAGAAGTAAGAAAAATTTTGAATGCTACAAATATGTGAAGAAAAATTTTGAATGCTACAAATATGTGAAGAAAAATTTTGAATGCTACAAATATGTGAAGAAAGGTCACTTGAAAAGGATTGCTAGAATTTAAATAAGAAAATTATAGTCATTAAGGAAATTCTGCATGTACTTCAAATAATGACAATGCCCTATGTTGTAAAGTAGTGATAACAATTGAAAGCAAGAAATCACTACTTGATATGTAACTCTTTGACTCGGGAATTATTTTTCAAATGATCCCTACAAAGAGAATAGTTTTATCGTTAAAAACCTATCTTAGGAAGATATATGTATAGTTATGATAACTATCTTGTAAAGATTTTTTCGCATTGAAACCATCAATCTATAGATGTAAGATGGTATAATTCATACAATTCAAGAACTATGATGCATGAAGGGCTTATAGAAGAATCTAATATTTTTAGGGTGACTAGATAGTCTTTGGTACGAAATAGAAATTGTTAACAATATTTTAAAGATAACTTGTTACACACTTGTGCTTATAAAGGGAGAGAAGAGTGCAAATTAGTACAAGTGAAAAGGAGAGATATTGTAAGAAAAAGAAGTAATGGTCACTTCAAATAGTTTAAGTGAAATAACCTCGATATAAAAAACTTAGACTTATATTTAAACAAAAGATGGAAAAAAATTGAGGAAAATCTACTCCCTAGGTTCACGAAGGTAACATTGTGTAAAATTCAAGAAGTAATGTTGTTCTTGAATCAGAACACTCTAATGTGTGACAGGTACTACTTTTGTTCCTAAGAGGAAGCACTTGATCTCTTGCATTGCTGATTATTCTAAGAGGTATTAGGTGTACTATATCAAAAAGAAATCAGACGTGCTCTTTGTCTTTAAAGTTTTCAAAACACATGTTTAATTTGATTATGGTAAAAAGATAAGTGTTTAAAGATAAATAATGGAGTACATATTGAAAACAAATTTGATACATTTCGTAATCGAGAAAGCATCAAAAGACAGTTTTTTATCATATACACTCCTCAATAAAACAAAATGTTAGAGCAAATGAAAAGAACTCTATTAGAAAGAATATGAGCAATGTAGAGAGTTCTAGACCTAGAAAAAGGGTTTTTAGGAAGAAGCAAATAATACTATAAGTTATTTGGTAAATCAAATTTCATTAATTAACATTAAGTTGAAGATGACAATTATAATGTGAAATAGGAAGTCAGCAGAATATTACAACCTGCTTATACTTATTTTTTGGCATGTTGATGAAGCAAAGTAAGTACCATCTATAAAATTCCACCGTCTAAGGTTATTTTTAAAAGGAAACTAATATTATAAAATTAAATAAAGATTTAAAAGTTTGATTTAATTTTACGATAAAAAAAAAGGTCAACTTTAAAAACACACAAAACAAAAGTAGAGAGTAAAATAGAAGGCAATATTATCATTAAGCAAACACTTGATTTCAAAAGCTATTCTTATGAAGTTTTTAAAAATCAACTTATTAGAATTAAATAAACTAACTAATAAGTCATTCACTAAACATATCAATAATTTTTTTAAAATAATCAAAAAGCTAATTTTTAGTCAATAAGATAAAAAAAAACTGATAAGTTATTTGCTAAACGTCTCATTTATCAAGATATTCCAAGCGTAATTTGCGTAAACACCTACAGTTGTCCCAACAACTTAGTTGGACGTTCAAAGTCTTTTCCAACCCCAAGCATAAGCTCCCAGGACAAAACAGCATAGCTCTTATGTACATTAGTACATATCATTCAATGATCATAAGCTCTCTATTTCACGTCTGTATTCTCCCAACTCATTACCTGATGTCACCTCTGCTTAAATATTACAGTTCGCCACTTAGAGTCCATTCTAATAATAATAAATTAATGATCATCATTCATCCATGTATCGTTTGCTTAAAGCTCGATACCTCTTGTAATCTAGCTCATAAATCTTATTAAAAAAACTGGCCAATAGACGATTGCATTTACGATCATAGAATGAAACTGATAGAATCCAGAAAACAATTAAAGAAAATATGTATTTTGCTATAGATTTCCGTATAGGAATATAAACGATAACTGGTTTCGAGGACCAGAAACCTCCAGCCTTAGGCTCACACTCTCTTTCAACAGTATACCCTCTCCTCACTCTTCCCATCTACTGTTTATTTATACTAAGAATTCTGTTAGGAGTAACAGAATTCAGTTAGCTGACAACCAATCATAAGGTTGTCAGCCCTAATCCTCATATATATATATATTTATATATTTACTAAATCTGTAAGTATTATTCTAGGTGTCCTGGGTCTAACAATACTCCCCCCATCAGTCTCACCTTGTCCTCAAGGTGAAAGCCCAAAAATCTAGCTTGTTTCCACTTCATTTCTTTCCAATTCCTCCTCCTGTTCTTTTTCTTCATCAAGGACTGTAATGACATTCAGGTTTATCATTTTACACTGATGGCCGAGGGTGTATTTTTCGTCGCATTTGAAACACAGCCCCCGTCTCCTCTTCTCCTGTAGCTCATTAAAGGTTAAACGCTTAAAATTTGCCTCTCCTTTGTCTGTGACAGTGGCGCAGCCTGCCTTAGCCCCACCTTTCTCCTGCTCTCCAGCTGTTTCCCACCCCTTGTGCCCACCATAGCCGATTGTCCTATTACCCCCTATAACTTTGTTCTTCTCCTCTATCTGCTGAGCTAAAATCATCATCCGACCCAAGCTGCGAGGACTGGCGATGAGCAGCTCTAGCCGGATGTCCTTCGACAGACCATTCAAGAAGGAGCTCTCCAATACCTCATCGGGTAACTCAGACAATGGCGCAGCTAATTCCTCAAACTGACAAATATATTCATCTACAATACCTGTCTGCTTGATGGTCAGTAGGCGTTGACACGGGGTTCCCTCCTGTACGGGCCGAAACTTCTCCACCAGTAGACCCTTACACTCCTCCCATGTTCGGATTGGCCGTCGGCCCTCCACCCACCAAAACCATGCTTGCGCCTTTTTCTCCATGCTCAACAACACCAGTTCCATCTTCTCCCTCTCATGAAAGCGTCCCACCGAAAAGAAGCGTTCTACCCGATAGATCCACCCATCGGGGTCTTCGCCGTCGAACACCGGCATCTCCACCCGCCTTGCGCAGCAATCACGCCGAGGATCCCCCTGTCTTCCGAACCCGGGTGGCTGTTCGTCGGTCAGTTCCCTCCATCCTTCTCCCGGTGGCCCATGTTCCCGCTCTACTCCCTCCGGTGGTCCCCTTCGGTCTCGCCCTTGTGGCACCCTACCATGCGGCTGTTCCTGGGAAGCCGCCTTAGGCCACCCATACTCCTATGAAGACACATTCCGAGCAATGACCTCTGGAGGGTATCGCCGGACTCCTTGGGCTTGTTCGACCCCTGCAGCTGGCCCAACCTTCCAGGCTTGTTCCATCGGGCCCTTCCCCTTGTCCCCATGTGGTTCCGCCTCCATACTCGTGTTGCCCAAGGACTCTCCACTCTTGCCGGCGTCTCTGTGACTTACCAGCATTGTCATTATCTCTCGCAGCTCCTTCATCTCCAACTGAGACCGCTCCCAGTTTCGCTGCATTGCTTCTTTCTCCAGTCGACGCTCTTCCCTCATCAGCTCGAAATTCTTCTGGAAATAGTCACGTAAGTTTTCGAGTTCCTTCTCAAGCTCATCCATCCGATTATCTCCTTTCTTATTAGCCATTGTAGGATCTATGCTCTGATACCAGTGATAGAATCCAGAAAACAATTAAAGAAAATATGTATTTTGCTATAGATTTCCGTATAGGAATATAAACGATAACTGGTTTCGAGGACCAGAAACCTCCAGCCTTAGGCTCACACTCTCTTTCAACAGTATACCCTCTCCTCACTCTTCCCATCTACTGTTTATTTATACTAAGAATTCTGTTAGGAGTAACAGAATTCAGTTAGCTGACAACCAATCATAAGGTTGTCAGCCCTAATCCTCATATATATATATATATATTTATATATTTACTAAATCTGTAAGTACTCATATATATATATATATTTATATATTTACTAAATCTGTAAGTATTATTCTAGGTGTCCTGGGTCTAACAGAAACATGTGACATCGCTACTGCAGCGACATTTTAACACAATCCCTAAGATACAAGAAAAATATATTATAGTAAGTGCATGTCATTAGCATGGCCATATCTGTGAATGCTCGATGCATGTCTATCGAGCGGATATGGTCTCAAACAAGATATTCTTCTAAGATAAAATTAAAAACTTTAATATGTTAAACAATAACGGATGAAATGAATACCCATTCGCTATCTATCGCTAACTGTGCTGCGGAACTGAATTAGTCCTCCAGATTAATATCTTAAACCCCTGAAGAACCTTTATCGTATAATTATAGAAGATTGTTTAATACGGGTAGGTTAGGTTGCTCATCACTTTATGGATTTTGTTAATTATTCGAAACTAGGGTGACAAAAAAAGCCTTGTTGTCTCCTGTTGAGTGGCATATTCTCCACGATGCGTCGTCCCAGCAGTTAAATACTTGTATTATTCATCAATCTTTGAAAAATTATTTGCCACCCTAATTGAGTCACATGTGAAGACTCAAGTTAAATACTTGTACCCACAGAGAAATGACTTCACAAATTAATTAAGCTTCACATGGATTAACACAAAACTTCCCACTTTGCGAGCATCAGAGGGGGATCATCATGACATATATAGCTCAGGTAAGATGCCTCCTTGAATTAAAATGCATTAGTATCTTTTTATGCCTTTTTCATGATATATTAAGAGTTTGTACAATAATTGACTTTTGCATCTATGACCCTACTCCTAAGGTAGGTGTCTAGCACAAGTTTGAAATGGTTATGTTGGGGTTAGATAGAAGTCCAGGTAAAAAAAAAAAAGTCATATTATATAAATAAAATTAATTTTATTGAATTTCCTGCGTGATAATTCTACTTCAGGTTTATATGTATCGAACCGGAAATTCAATCAATTACTAGTACCTATCTGTGCCAGGAAAAGAAATTAGGCTACAGAATGGATGAAAACAACAAACAGCTGGGAAAAAAGAAGGCACATCATCTCTGATTACCTGATGTATGCAATCTCCAAATTATGCATTTTATTGTCGCTGCAAAATCGATAAGATTAATGTCGATCAAGTCAGCAAAATATAGTAATTAATGTCACTCAACAGAAACAGATCATTTAAAACTAAGAACCAAAACTATCATACCTTTTTCTTCTTATGATTGACCCAGTCAGTAAGAAAATATTTTAATCCAGTTGGGATCGGACAGCTTTTAAGTTTTAATCCTTCACAACCCGAACAACTATGCCAGTGGGTGTGTCCACCGTTTTGAGGTGACCTGAGCCAATCAGATCACGGAGGTGAAACCTCATATCAAGTGGAGATGATCGAAGACGTTTCTTCTCCAAAGGAGTCAACATCATTTCTTTGTATCTCCTGCGGTTTAAAAGGGATAGAAGCTCCTTCCTTCCCTGAATGAAGAGTGTTAAATCGTTACTTTTTGTACACAATATATAATATAGTTAAACTCCTGGTTGGATCTTTTTGTTATTCAGGGAATCGTTACTTATAGTAGATAATATACAATATTGTTAACAAACCCCTGATCGACGCTTTTTTGCAAAAACTAATAATTAAAAAAAAAAAAACCTACACACTTTTGTTCAGTTCCTTTTCTGAGGCAATCTTTTACATTGAGCCTCGAACAAGAAACAACGACACAAACGGAGATGCAGACACAATGACAAACACATGGACACGCAAGGTAATCGAAAAGGCCATTTGCAAATTCATTTCAAAGAGCATCTCACCATAATAATCTTGTTCAGTTGCATTAAGGAAGATCAAGATGTAACACAAGAAGCTTAAGATCCTTCAGAGCCTAAACAATATATAGAAATCAATCTTTTGTTTGCTAGAAGAAAACATTCTCATTTTCAATTTTCTATTTCCATCATTCTCATTTTCAATTTTCTATTTCCATGTCCACTTGCTTGAGATCTCCTTCCTTTTCTGTTTCCTTATTTAAAAGAACATGTTTGGTAAGTGAAATAAACAATTTCCCAAAATAATGTACAAGTTAAGATTTCTTTTTAAGGAAATAAAGAATAAGACCTTAGTTTCATTGTTACCATCTAAAACACGTTTTCCAAACTAGACCAAAAAGGGGAGTCAATTATTTTTAAGGAGTTAATTACTATTTTGAACCAACTAACAACTCTCTAGTTTTGGGAAAATTTCCTATTTTCTAGCCAAAAATGAAAAATGGCTATATTTTCCAATAACAAGTAGTACATATCATATTCATTCTAGTACCTGCGAAAGGCCTTTAAGTACTGAACCAATATTTGGAATTGCAAACCAATACATGCTTGGATCAATCAGTTGGCGAGTCTGCAATTACCAAATTACCAGTGTTAGATACAAACACAACTCTGTAATAGGAACATTATTTAAATAACTAAAAAATAATTAATTTTAAAATCATGCTAACTAAGCAAGATAAACTATGCAATTATGGACAGCATTGTAAAGGATGACATCTTTTTTTATCCCACTGCTGTGAAAAATCACTTATGTCTATGATTTAAGGTGTGCAGTTTTCACTCATTGTCATGTTAAGATGTCCCTAAGTTGGTAAGATAACCTGCAAATGTCAATGCATGCACAGAAGCACCCTGGCTTATGACATAATGTTATTTTAATGCTGGACTAGCAAACAGGTATAACTAAGCGGATTATCTGAAACTTATGTCTATAAAAGGTCATTTAACCAAGCTTCCTCTAAGAATTTATCTTAAACTTCACATTAAGCAGCAATGGAACAAAATATGAACTGCATGACAGTGGGTATTAACCCCAACTAGATTCATTTTCCCTTCACAGGAAAAGGACATATTTGAAACCATTAAAACACTTTTAAAGCATATCTTCTAGTTGTCGAAACAATAGATCTTGAGGAAAAGGAAATATCAAAATAAGAAAGACTGAGGAATGTTTAATGGCCCGTAATAGCTAATAGTTTAACACAATTAAGAAAACATTGAAGAACCTCATTACATAATGAAATAATCTCCCACAATATTTGCAGCAATAAGGATGAAACATACCATTTTGACTTTGCTCATAGATTTATATTTAAAGTAAGCAATTAATCAACTATGAAATTGTTGAAGAGACTATAGGAAGTCTGAGGGCTTTCACCAATCAACTAAACATGTAGCAATTATAAAATCAGGTACCTTAGAATATCATTGAAAAATCTGAAACTTTACTTCTTAAATAACAATCTAACAAGGCAAGGGATTCTGTATAGTCCACAGCACCCTCACCGCAGCTTTTGAGCTGTGAAAGGTAAATTGGTTCTGCAATTACAGTCGGATTGGTTCCACCCAGACCCGGTATCCCAGGAAAGAAATAACCCAAAATATGAGTTAATCCCCAACGTAGGGAAGATAATAAACTACAATGTTATCTTTTAGCATGTGCAATTCATCTCCGTGATATCTTCTAAGTCATAGAAAATGATCTTCTTGAGGAACAATAACCTTGGTCATGACCCTGAATATCATTTTGCCTACAAATGAATGAATTTAACTTTTATGTCTGGACAATCCAAGCTGCTCAACAGCACCTAAAGCGTGGCCTCATATTAGCAGGATTCATGCTTCTCTCACCAAAATAGGTGTCCTGATGCATAATTTTGGTACGTAATGACCTTAACACCTAGATCCAATTTGTATGCTTTACGCCATACGCAAGAATGATTGTAGATAATGCAGCACATTGCTTAGCAGCATGAGACAACACAGTTAAATTCATCAACTTTTATGGGGAAAGTCTAAATAAATCAATAAGCTCTTAAGTTACTCACAAGGAGACCAGCATTAATTATACGGGATATGTGTTCATCCTTCACCTTCCCCCCATGGGATAAATGTAACAACTGCATCAAAGAGTTAAAAAGTTGAGGAAAAGAAAAAGGTTAATGTTGCATGAAAGTGGAAAAGTTATAGAAGCAAATATAGCCACTAAAACCACTGCTATTTAAGATATTTAAAGATATTGATCAAGAACAAGTTTGGATGGGGGACAGCTGTTCACCTGATTTGACTTTGCTGATTGTCAACTTGAACAGTTTAAAATAAAGTTCAAATGGTGATAGTCCCAAATATCCAGTGTGATAATTATTTCTAGTTTCATTACAGAACATAGGATTACTTGGAAATATGAAGTTCAGACAGAAATCCATTGTTTCCTAGATTTCTTAGGTACTATTTTTTTCCCAAGAAAAGAGGTTCTTTCTGCTATATTGGGAGTGTCTTCCATTCCATCTGCCTT
>JANSVB020000191.1:2748267-2770466 GCA_025504935.2 Erythroxylum haughtii
GTTAGGTTCTCCGATCTCTGCGTGGATACCGTTAGAGACGGTCTCCTTTGGTCGTTTTGGTTTGACTTTGTTATATAATCACATGGATCCTGGCTTTCGGGAAGGTCCCGGAACAAAAATTTTTATTTTTCCGCACCGTGGGCATGTGATGCTCACACCGGGATTTTCCTACAGGAACTAGTGCGAATACCATGCAATATTATTTCAGATTGATCAAGCTTTTTAAGTGCAACTGTCTTAGCACTACAATCAACCACTTCCTGATGCTTGAAAACCAATCATGAAAAGGAAATTTAATCAGATCTGTTACAAACTCACTTCCTTAGATCATAACATGACAATTTCTATAAACCTGATTAACCAACACACTACTACCCAAAGGACTGGTTACATGAATATCATAATCTAACTGATCTACAGGCATCTCTTTATCAAAAATTTCTCCAACACAGATATAGGAATGGGTGGATCTAGGATAAATTAAAGCATACATTTCAGAATCAAAGATAGAAATAGTACCCACATTGACCTCAGGTGCGTCCTGATCCTCACGAGCTTTTAAAGCATAAGCTTGAACTAAAGCAGAAAGCACAACAAGTCGATCAACAACCTCTAAAAGAGTACACGAATTAGGTATGATCTGACTAGATCCTCCACGACCTCTACCGCATTCTCTATTTCAATTAGATGCATGAGAAATCGTTTCCTCTCTAGTAACTTGTGATGTCTGAGGCTGTCTCATAGGACAATTGCCTATCAAATGCTTAGTGCTACCACATTGAAAACAGACATCCATAGCCCTCCTACATGTACCCCAATGATGTCTGGAGCAATGAGGGCACTTCAGAGTACCAAAACCTCGGCCCACAGAGGAA
Source organism: Erythroxylum haughtii (assembly GCA_025504935.2). Taxonomy (NCBI): domain Eukaryota; kingdom Viridiplantae; phylum Streptophyta; class Magnoliopsida; order Malpighiales; family Erythroxylaceae; genus Erythroxylum; species Erythroxylum haughtii. The sequence goes on from JANSVB020000191.1 coordinate 2,749,143, forward strand.
CCCTTATCAGAATCAGCAGATGAGGGAAAGTCTTATCGCCTTCTCCTAGTTACAGATCTCTGAGTGAATTCTTGTGTAATGGAGGCACCTTTATGACTTCTTTTACCCAAGGACTGACCTCCTCTGGCAAAACCTCTTCGCTGAACCATTTCTTTCCTAACCATCTCTTGCCTTTCTATTTTCATAGCAACTTATACCAGCTGATGGTAACTTACTTGCTACAAGAGGCTAAATGCTGCAATATGTTCTTTGATAGAATCATTCAGACCATCTTCAAACTGTTGACACTGAAACTCCTCAGTAAATACAGATTCAGGGATATACTTGCTGATTTGATTGAATTCTCTATCGTACTTAGCAACAGACAGGTTTCTCTAATTCAGGTTCAGAAACTGTTTCCAGTTCTCTTTTCTATAAGCTTCTGACACATACTTAACTTTAAACTCTTAGGAATCAGAAGCTCAGGTAGCTGAGGATTCCTCAAAACAAACTTCCACCATTTATAGGCCACTCTTTGAAGAAGAGAGACAACACAATGCACCATCTGATCTGGTGGGCATCTAATTTCATCTAACACCCTTTTGATCTTCTCTAACCAAAATTCAGCTCTTTCAAATTTTTCAGAGATGTTCTAGTAAATTCTTCAGCTTCATACTTTCATAACTGATCAATCGGAGCCTTAGGTGTAGTCATACGGTGTAACAGAGTCATCATATCTTGCAATAACTTAACTAAAGCTTCCCCTTGAGTTGGAGGTGGAGGAGGAGGTGGGACTTCAGCCTCATTCCGATTTACACCAAAGGGGCCCGAAATAGATGGATGATATCGCATAGGATTATTACTCTTTGCAACCTCATTAACGACTTCATGAGGTCTTTCCATACTCAAATCTAAAACCAAAATATAGGACAAACCACATTAGGCCAAACACAACACTTATGTCCAAGTATAAGCAATATTTAAACGCTGGTTAAACCAGAATCGCCTAAATTATACTCTGATACCAAACAATGTAACACCTACATACCCCCTAAGAGGATATACAGGTGCCACAAAAAACATAACTAAACAATCCATAGCATTCCAATTTTTTCAAGAAACTCATGCAAACATATACTACATTTCATTTGTTCTTGACAATAGTTAACCTTATACACATTGTATAAATATCATAATACATGCTTTAAAAATTCATATCCAACTTGTATTCTAGTTATTATAAACTATACAGACAAAATACAAAAGGGTCTCATTATAATGAGTACAAGCCAAAAACAAACTGAACATTTCCAAAACAAAACATCTTCTCCTTAGCCACTATGATTGTCTTTGTCCCAGTCTTTAAACCTTCTTATTAGAACCTACAAGGGGGCAAAGCCACCGTGCTAAGCTTATAGCTTAGTGGGGAACAACTAAACAAGATATAAACTGACGATTATCTCTAACAATCATTTAGCATTTATATGTACAGAATTAGATCATATCACAAGCAATCCTTAATTGTTCATATTAAAGAGTATTCCAAACATTATGTGTCTCAAAATAGAATATGATTCATTAATACAGAACAAAACATTTAAATATCAGAACATAATGTACAAGTATTAGAAAAGGATATAATACTTTCAGATCAAGATGTATCAAATCAAAACTTATCTTGTTTTAGAACAAAATCCAAAATCTTATAACAGGATATCATTGTGTCAAATTAGAACATAACTTATAACAGATTAGATTTATTTGTGTCAGAATAGAATTTAGCTTGCATCAGAGAGGATCATATATCAGAACATAAATAGATTAGCCTGCTAGTCCTTTTTACAGAAGTAGATAACGGGACCAGAACAAAAGATATCATGATTGATATAACAAAACAAAAGAGACTTATGTCTTAAAATTAGGAGACACTGTAGTGTTGATAATCAGAAGACACCGTAGTGTCAACAATAGGGGACTCCGTAGTGTCAATAATTAGGGGACACTGTAGTGTCAAGTTACAAGAGCAACTGCAGACCTTTCTAGGCATGCCTTTTTATCCACAACTTGGATTTGGCAGTTTTAAAATGAAACATTTTACATTTCAAAATCACTTGAAATAATGCATAAGTATGAATTTATCTTCTTCTTATGCTCAAACTGAATATATTTATTCACACTTAAAGAAACTCATTATGCCTTGTGAATTTAAGCATATGCATCAACGTACCAATGAGACATTAAGTAATTACATTTCACATGTACTCACCTAAGTTCCCAATTCACAAACATTCATAACTAACACATCACTTATATCATTTAAATCACATTTGTGTTCATAAGTATACTTCATTTCTTTAATAACTTATAAGTTCCAAATTAGATACTTGTAATTAAAATAACACCTTCCATGGTTATTGCCTCAATTGAAAATCCAAAACCTTTTCAACCTTTAACCAATTAATCTAATCTCAAACTAGGTTCATTGCAAACCCTAATCAACTTCAATTATACCAATGTAAGGTATATTATCCTACTATGGTTCAACAAGTACATAAAACAAAGATTACCATGTTAAGGCCTTGCCCACTATCGTGGGGTACATTGCCACGATAGTGATAGAAGCTAATGCATCTGGCCACAATCGTGGGATGAGTGCCACGATCGTGGACCACCCATTTTCTTACGAATTCCAGATCCAACATCTTCTTCCAAATTTCAAAACACGAACATGACAATCCCTAAATCATTCTTCAAGTATGCCTCAATTATATGCCAACCTCTCATCAATGTCATATCCAGTTTCAACTCAGAATTACTCATTTGGAAACTCATAAGCCATTGTCATGTATAATTTGACATTTTCCTAGTCCAAATGTATATTTTAATACCTCAATTTCCTAATGATACCAATTAATTCTAAATCACTAAGTATGTACCTTCATGAATATGTAACATTTCAAACCAGGGTATAATTTGGGGCCTTACAGGTAAAGTATGAATTATTATTGGTCTCAAATTATAAATAATAAGCATGTATGTTTAAGCTTGCAATTTCTCAAACTGTGAATATTTCTGATATTAAGTGTGGAATTCCTAAATTGAGGGGTGATAGCTATAAAGGGAATGGAAGAAGAGAATTCTCCTTCATTTGGGCTAGATGGATATAGAATATGCTATTAGGAAAGATGAACCACCGAGTATAACTGAAACCAACAATATGGATTTTATTGCTCTTTATGAAAAATGGGAGAGATCTAATCGCCTCTCCGTGATGTTCACAAAGACCAAAATACATAATAAAGTCAAGGATCTATTAAGGTTATTAATGAGCAATTCGCTACTTCTGATAAGGCCCTTGCCAGCACCTTGATTATTCAGTTGTCATCTATGAAGTTCTCTGGTATAAGGTGCATACGTGATTATATCACGCGTATAAGGGATATAGCGGCTCAGCTAAAAGCCTTGGAGGTTACAATATCGAAATCTTCCATAGTATATTATATTCTATGCATTCTACCCTAACAATACGATCATTTTAAAATCTCTTAGAAGACACATAAGGATAAGTGGTTGATCAATGAATTGTTGACCATATGTGTGCAGGAAGAGGAAAGGTTGTTGATGGAATAAGGTGAAAGGGTGAATTTGACTATTTTAGGAAAGAAAAGGCAGGATGATGCCAAAAACAAAGGAAAAGGCAAAATTCCTCTTCAGTTTGATGTAATGAAACCCTCAAAGTGTTTCTTCTATAAGAAGAAGGGACACATGAAGAAAGACTATGCTAAGTTTAAGAATTGGCTAAAAAAGAAAGGTAATCCATTTTTATTTGTTTGTTATTAATCTAATATGGTCAATGTTAATCATAACACATGTTGGATTGTTCTGGTTCTTCAATCCATGTTTCAAATACCTTGCAGACTATGCGAAACCTAAGAAAGCCGGTAGGAAATGAACAATACATCTATTCAGGAAGCAAGACGAGTTCACACGTGGATACCATTGACACTTACAATTTAGTTTTAAATAGTGGTTTTATTTTGTGTTTGGAAAAGATCTTTTATGTTCTAGATTTCTCTAGAAATTTGATTTCTTTATTAAGACTTGTACCTTTAGGTTTTTCCTTTAATTTTTCATATTTTGGTTTCAGTTTATGTAATGGATATGAAGTTATTGGTTATGGTACATTATTTGATGATCTTTATTCCATTCAGTTACAAAATGATGATGCTTATAATTTTATGCATGTCATTACTGGGTTAAAATGATGTGTTATGAATGAGGAATCCTCTATATTATAGTACCGTAGATTAGGACACACCTCTATTGAGAGAATTAAGATATTGGTAAATGAAGGGGTACTTAGTACTTTTGATTTTGTTGATTTTGAGACTTAAGTGGATTGCATTAAGGGTAAGCAAACTAAAAATTCTAAAAGGAGTGCAAAGAGGAGCACAAACCTATTAAAAATCATACATACAGATATTTTTTGTCCAAGTATGGATGTGAATAGTCTGAAATACTTTACCGCTTTTATAGATGATTATTCACAATATATATCTCTACTTACTTTGTTTTAAGGATGAAGCTTTGGATGCCTTTAATGTTCTTAAGGTTGAAGTAGAGAATCAATGAGGAAAACTAATTAAAATCATGAGGTTAGATAAAGGTGGAGAGTACTATAGTAGATACATAGAGAATGAACAATGGTCTAATTGCAAAGTTTCTTTAGGATCATGGGATTGTTGCCCAGTACATCAGGCCTGATTCTCCGGATCAGAATGGTATGACAGAAAGAAGAAACCGAACTCTAACAGATATGGTGAGAAGTATAAAGAGTAACACAAAACTTGCTTAGTTCCTGTGGACTGAAGCATTAAAAACGACTATGTATATATTAAACTGAGTTCCAACCAAGGTTGACTTAAAGACATCATTTGAGTTATTTAAGGGTGGAGATGCTTGTCTAAATTGAGAATTTAGAACCCAAAAGAGAATAAGCTAGATCCAAGGACTATTAGTGAGTATTCCATTGGATATGCTGAAAGGTTTAAGGGATTCTATTGTCCATCTCATAGAACTAGGATTGTAGAATCAAGAAATGTAAAATTTCTTGAGAATGACTTGATTAGTGGGAGTGATCAATTTCAAAACATAGTTTTTGAAAAGGGCCATTATAAAGCTTAACCTTCTAGTTCAAGTGACAGATTGATTATCCTTCACACCCCTCAAGTTGAAACAGGTGTTAGATAACCAGTTACTAAAGTTCCACAAGTTGTTAATACCAATCCAATAAATTAAGTTATGAATGAGGAACAATAAGAAATTGTTCAGCAACTGGTTAAACAACAGGTTGAGCAACAAGTTCTTTGAGAGGATGATGATACAATTAAGGCGATCTACTAGAGTTAGAAGGTCAGCAATTCCTAGTAATTATATAGTGTCTTTATAAGAGTTAGACTATAACATTGGAGCTGAAAATGATCTTGAAACATTTTCACAGGCTACATTATAAGAAAAATAGAGTTTAGCAACGGAAATTACTGACGAAATTTGTACACATTCTATCGGTAAGCTTATTTAGCGATGAAATTTACTGACGAAAAAAAGCGTTGGAGATACGGCCATAGGTAAATTTACTGACAAAATTTTTTTATACTGTCAGTAAATTTACTGATGAAAATTTTGTTCAGTCAGTAAATTTACAAAAGGAGAAGATTTCTCTATCAGAAAATTACCAACGGATTTGGTTATTCCATTGGTAATTACCTAAAGAAAAAAATTTCCATCGATAAATCCAATATATTTTACCGACAGACTTTTTTCCGTCAGTAAATTTGTTAAAAACTATTTTTTAAAATTTACCTGCATCTAAGCATATCATATTATACTATAATCTAAGCATAATGCATTACAAAAATATCAATGTAATTTATATCATATTTCAAGTAAAAGAATTGAAATTATGAAATTCATACTAAAAAAGAACTGAAAATAAAGAACTAAAATCTTTTTTTCAAAGAATAGACATTTCATCAAACACCTTACATGCATCAGAAATTTATCCCAACATCACAACTAAAATCACGTATTGTCCCTTCTATCACTAATATTTATACCTTAAATTTGTTTTTCAATCACAAAATATACAAATAAACGAAAGTAATCAAATATCCAAATTAACTTTCATCTAATATACGAAAAACACATGACAGTAGTTGTAAAAATACCTCTACTGAAGGACACCATGACAATGATCGGAGAAGATAACGCTGACGAGCTAGAAAAGGAGTACACAATAGAGAAACCGGAGAGAAGAAAATCGAAGATGAGTCGCAGGAGGAAGAAGAAGATGCAGGTGGGAAGGGGGAGATGTCGGGTGAGTTTAAATTTAAAAAGAATTTACTGATGAAAATTTTCGAAGGTAAACTCAAATTTTTTTTATTCTGCCAATAATTTTCGCCTTTTTACTGACGAATATCTTATACTGTCGCTAAATCCTTTACTGACGGATATCTTATACTATCGCTAAATCCTTTACTGACTGACATCTTATATCATTGCTAAAGTCCATCGCAAAATTAACCGGGATGATTTCCCTCCATATTTAGCAACGGGTATTTGTACCGTCGCTACTTGAAATTTTTTTCATCAATTTTACCAACGAAAATAGATTTTTCGTTGGTAATATGCAACGGTATATTTTTTGTTAGTAATTTTCCGTCACTAAAGTCCATTGCAAAATTTATCGGGATCCTCCATATTTAGCGACGGATATTTATACCGTCATTAAACAAAAACTTTTTCGTCAATTTTACTAACGAAAATGGATTTTTCGTCGATAATTTGCAACAACATATTTTTCATATGTAATTTTCTGTGGCTAATTCTCGCTTTTCTTGTAGTGCTATGAGTTCTAAGGAATCGTACTTATGGTACAATAATATGAAAGAGGAGATGAATTCTATGGCATCTAACCAAGTTTGGATCTCTTTAGTTGGCCAATGGTGTGAAATCTATTGGATGTAAATGGGTATTTAAGACAAAGAAAGGTTGACGAGGCAATATTGAGAGACATAAGGTAAGCCTTGTTGTCAAAGGGTAATCAGAGGGAAGGAATCGACTACACAGGGACATTTTCTCATGTATCTAAAAAAGATTCTCTCCATGTAATCATGACATTGGTAGCTCATTTTGATTTTAAGTTACATCTAATGGATGTGAAAATGACATTCCTCAATGGTGAATTAGAGGAAGAGGTTTACATAAAATAACCTGAAGGATTCTCCTCTACTAATGGTGAGCATCTAGTCTACAACCTTAATAAATCCATATATGGATTAAAATAAGCTTCTCGGCAATAGTATTTAAAATTTCACGAGGTTATCACTTCATTCGTTTTTGAAGAGAATGTAATGGACCAATGTTTATGCCAGAAGGTCAGTGGGAGTAAGACTTGTTTTCTTATGTTATACGTGGATGATATTTTGCTTGTGACTAAAGATATGGGTTTGTTATATGAGGTGAAACAAATTCTCTTAAAGAATTTTGATATGAAAGATATAGGTGAGACATCTTATGTTACTGACATTAAGATCCATAGAGAAAGATCCATAGAGAAAGATCTCAAAACATTTTGGGTTTGTCTCAAGAGACCTATGTCAACAAAGTTTTAGAGAGATTTTGGATGAAAGATTGTACACCAAGTGTAGCACCCATAGCGAAGGGTGATAGATCCAATTTGAATCAATGCCCGAAAAATGATTTGAACAGAATCACATGAAGAACATTCCATATGCTTTAGCTGTTAGCAGCCTTATGTATGCTCAGGTCTGTACTAGACCTGGAATCATAAATGTTACTGAAATATTAGGTAGATATCAGAGTAACCTAGGTGTTGACCAATGGAAAGCTGCAAAGAAGGTTATAACATATCTTCAGGGCACAAAAGACTGCATGCTTATGTACAGGTGAACTGAGAACTTGGAAGGAGTTAGATACTCCGATTCAGACTTTGATGGCTGCATTGATTCAAGAAAATCAACATCTAGTTATATTTCATGCTAGCTAGTGGAGCTGTATCTTGGAGAAGTGTCAAGCAAACCCTAAACGCTACTTCTACTATAGAGGTTGAATTCGTATCATATTTTGAGGCCACCTCAAATGGTGTATGGTTGAAGAGCTTCATATTTGGGCTTTGAGTTGTCGACTCAATTTCTAAGCCATTAAAGTTGTACCGTGACAACTCAATTTCGGTCTTTATGTCTAAAAATAACTAGAGTGGAAGTTGAAGCAAACATATCGACATTTAGTATCTAGCTATAAGAGAACGTGTTAAGGAAAAGAAAGTTGTTATTGAGCACATTAGCATTGAGTTGATGATTGCGGATCCTTTAACTAAAGACATGCCACCTAAGCAGTTTAAGGATTAAGTAGTGCGAATAGACTTGATTCCCTAATGTGATTTTCATTACACATTTGTTGTTTTAATGTAACTCTTATTTAATTTGATATTTTCTCATATGGTTTTGTGCACTTATATTTGATTGTTTTGAAAAATATCATTTAGTTTGGAACATACGATATTTTTTCATTAAGTTTAAGGGCTAGTAATGAGAGACTTTATATATTGTAATACTTGGAAGATAACACTCGCTATAAGAGGACCTATCGTCATAATTCATATATTTAGTTTCTTGTTATGTTTAATGTTGAGTTGAATGGACGAAGTGGGACAATGTAGTAGGATTTTCCCGAAATCCTAGGATATCCTTACTATTTAAATCTGGTCCATTTAATAGTTTATCCCTTTAATCATGCAAATGCCCATACACATCATATACATCTTGTGTGATGGGTAGAGATAAAAAAGGGATGAAATTATATATTTTGGGTCCTTATCCTTGAATTCATACAAGAAAATGAGACACCATTGGATTGTGGAGATCAGAGGCTAGAAGATTTAAAATTTCTCATTTTGGTCATGAGAACGTTGTTGGACAGAGCTTGTAAGCAATGGTTGGAGGCATTTTAATTTTATGTTATACTTCCGGTTGACGTTTATACATTTATTTAGCATGCATGAAGGTTAATCATATGTAATGAATTTTTGTGTTTAAGATGCATGCTATATTTTAAACATAACAATCAAACAAAACAAGTAATGCTACAAGTTCAGGATAGAAACTACATTTTAGTTTCAAGATACTAAAATATAAACATATGCTGCAACTTCATGATAGAAACTATTTTTTAATCTCAAGATAAAAACTTATAAATACATATGTCATAACTTTAAAAGATAAATATATTCCTTGACAAAAAATACAACTTAAAGGCCCATGAATATACATTCAGAAGTGTCATTTATTGAGCTTATGTGATAAAAAACACAACTTAAAAGCCCATAAACTTAGATCTGGAAGAGTCATTAGGCTCTTCTCTTTAAATTGTGCCTTGTTCTGTTGTTCATCTTCCCCAACAAAGTTCCAAAGTCCTAAAAGTACATTAGCCAAGTAACTCAACAATCTTAATATTATTTTTGAAAGAAAATTTTTAAAAAATGTATAATTAAGAGTTAGAGACTAATGACACCAATGAAATAAAATTCTATAATAATATTTAAAATTCCAATGCCTAGAGTATTCATATAACTAAATTTCTATATATGGGATATAGAAAATTTCTTTATTTTGATATTATCATAAATATACAAAATAGAAAAACAGACAAATTTAGGCTTTTATATGATATTAGACGAATTCTTTTGGTTGGAAAAACAAAGAAAGTATTTACATGATATTTTAAGAGTCAATACTAGTCCTAGTTTTGAACCAAAAAAAAATAAAAATACTAGTCCTAGTTCATGACCTATTCATGTTGTGATGGGTAGGTAGCTTTTACGTACATTGGATTCTGTCTTCGATCTTGGAACTTGTAATTAAAGCTAACCAGACTGTCAATTATTTGTTCACATTCCCTTTTGCTTTTAAGATTAATATATAATCCATACATAACTTTATCTTAATTTTGATCATTTTTCCATAATCGAAATTAATTATTATTGTAAATGTAGAAATATATTGTTAAAAAATATATAATTTTATGTTTTTATTTTAAAAGTCATTAAATGAGGGAAAAGTATAAACTAATTGGGTGTTATTGTCCCATCCCATGTGAGTGATTCATTCCCAAAAATGGGCTTTATTATATTTATATTTATATTACGTAAATTAGTGAAAAAATAAATAGAAGTCAAGGTTTCACTTTGACCCGCTGTCAATTTAGTTAATAACGGTTGAAACTCGCGGGGGCACAAACATTGATGATTCCTACGTGGCGCAATATTAGGTTATGACAGGAGTGAAATATAATATTGTTTTTTTATTACAGCAATGAAAAGAATTAAATAAATCCCGAATCTTCTCTCTCACGATCCACTTGGTAATTCCATACACTGTCCTATTAAACCTAAAAACCGAAGCTTTAATGGAAAATTATTAAGGTTGGAGAAGCCAAAGGAAATACAAGAAAGGAAGGACAAAAAAGTGAAAGTTGCGGAAGGGGAAGGTGTTCAATTGAAGGTCTGATGATTCTTTACTGATTCTGAGAGATTTCAAAGTTGGAGGCTTTGAAAGGGGAAACAAAAAATATGGGTATCGGTGGTGACGCCTGGTGGGCTCGCTGCCTTTGCTTTTATGTTTGGAATAACAAAAGGTGTGTGCTTTTGATTGTTGTGTTGGTGACATAGCCTCGAAAGCTTACATGTGTCGGACTTGTCTCCGGTTTCTTGTTTTTTTCCTTTCGTTGGGAAATTGGTGTTCATTGAAAGACTTGTTTGTTAGTTTGGTGTTTTGATGTGGAATTAGTTGGTGGGATTTTGTGGTTGAATTTTGGAGGCGTTATTGCAAACTGTATGAAGCGGCTATTATCGATTGCTTTTGTGAATTTGAATGCTGAATTTGGTTTCTGGGTTTTGCCAAAGTTGTTGACTTTTATCTTTTAATTTTGCTTCCTATTTGTTTTCTTCCCCTGGATGTTAATGTTATTTGTATTTGTATCGGATTATTATATGTTGTAATTCGTATTTTTGAATATAGAAATCGGTTTCGTAGTCAAGCACTTTAATTTGTTGTTGACCATCTTCTTGATCAATCGTTAGTTTTGATGTCATAGCACATTCTAGTTAATTGATAAACTCTTTTCAAGTGATCTTGGTATCTTACATAAGATTTTGTTCGTTGGTTTTCCTCTTTTTTAAAGATTACTCAGTCCAGTGAACAAATATGAAGAGCGACTTTAGAATAAAAAGGCAGAGAAGAGGTAGAGTTAAACGAAATTTCGGAAAACTAGTGAACTGCCTGTGCTCTGGAGAGCAAATGAGGGCAGGGGATGATATGATACCTTCATCTGAATCTCTTGCCACAAAGGATTATTCGCTGGGTGCTTTCTCTTCACAAAATGGTGATGTGGAGGACCCAAAACCAGATATCAGAAATATAGAGGAAGCTGAATTGTCTTTGCGCGAGCGTGGTTCTTTGAATTATGAGGTTTGTTTTTTGTAATTTTTCTAGTATTTAAGTGTGATCACAGCTTTCTATCTCTATTTTGGCTCCATTTACCCTGGACTTTTCTATGTAACAAGAAGCGACTATGGAAACCATACCCAATTCAGAAGGCCCATGTGCTGGAGTTGGTCAATAAATAACAAAGTTTCATGATTCTAGTTAGGTATTCTTTTGTCTTTGTTGTTGGTAGTACTCATTTTGAGAGTCAGAATCTCAACTATACTCAACTCAGACATGGTTTTTGCTAAAAGGAAATTTTTTTTGTCTGTTTTATCATCAATTTATATTCTTAAAGCCTACAATTGATCGATATCTTAGGTCTCCAAGTGCAAATTGTAGAATTATGAAATGCCAATAACCGTGTGGGTTTGCTGGATGTTGGAGGCTGGTTCAGGTGTTATTGACTTCAAGTTTATTAGTTTCACGTAAGCCCATATGATCAACAATCAAGAAATGTTGTTTTATTTTCTGATCAGTAGGGTTTTGACCCTGAGCCAATGGGGGAAGGGGGTTGTACATGCCACCCAATCTAAGGCCTGTTGTCAATTTTGTACTCATGATTGTTTGATTATTTAAAAACCAGCACACCTGCATTTTCACAGGAAGCAAGGGCATTGTTAGGAAGAATTGAATACCAAAAAGGAAATATAGAGGCTGCCCTCCATGTGTTTGAAGGAATTGATATCAATGGAGTAACTCCCAAGATGAAACTTACACTTGCTAATAGAGGAGAACAGCACAGGAGACTCTCACAAAATTTTTATGCTCCACCAATGTCTATACATGCTGTCAGTCTGCTAGTAGAAGCACTCTTTCTAAAAGCAAAATCACTGCAACATCTTGGGAGGCATAAAGGTGCTTTTCCACCAATGCTGATTCATTCATTTTTTGCTTTCTAAAGTCTTTCTTGTTTAATGTTCTTGTGTTTTTCGTATTGACTGTTCAACTTCATGAATTTTTTGTATACATCCTATGTAAGCCGTATTATTCTTATGTGACAATTAAGAAAAAGAGATGACATGTATGGGAGTGCGATAAATTTGTCACCTAAAATCCTAACAGATGCAGCAAAGAGAGTATGACCCAAGGCTGCTTAACGGTTGTGGACTTAATTCAATTTAAGCTGAGAAATCCTTAGATTTTCAGTTTGTTTAGTTAAAAAAATTATCTCTCCACTTCTTTTTAATGGAAGACTGATATGTATTTAATGATTATTCATTGCTGTTAGCTATTTAATAACATATCCTCTTCTTTGCAAGCGTGAGGGTGAGTTCCAAAGTAATAAGGTTATCTTTGTATCCTATGCTAAAAACTTCACAAAACAGAGTTGGATGGAGGAAATACTGGCTCTAGATTCCTACAAATGACTTTATTGTTTGGTTAGATTCTTCTTGTATAATTCATAGTTATATGTGAAATTTGTCGTTTGCAACTTTTCTAGTACAGAAACTGTATAATGAACATCTCATAAAATGTTCCTGTTCCCTTTTATCGTGCAACTGCTAAGCTGGTTGCCTTGTGTAGCCATGATTTGACATAGAGCCAACCTATGATCTTACTTTTGCTTTAGTTTGGATACCTCTTCAAATTTGTTGTCTATGTTGCACTTCCTTCCCCCTTTCTACCTGCTGTCTGTTTCTGTCTTTCCAATTAATGTGTAATTTCATTTTAGCAAAATGGTACTGGAAGGAATAAAGTAGAGATTTGGCCTTATAATATTGCTAATGCATATATCGATTCCTTCTTGCAGAAGCTGCACAATCTTGCAAAGTTATTCTGGACATAGTTGAGTCTTCATTACCAGAAGGCTTGCCTGAAAACTTTGCTGCTGATTGTAAATTGCAGGAAATTTTGAACAAGGCCGTTGAGTTGCTTCCAGAACTTTGGAAACTCACTGATTCCCCTCATGAACCGATTATGTCATACAGGCGAGCTCTGCTCTATCAATGGAACCTTGATGCAGATACAACTGCAAGGATTCAGAAAGAATTTGCCATTTTTCTTCTGTATGGTGGAGGTGAAGCCAGCCCCCCTAACCTCCGTTCCCAGATGGGCAGTTCGTTTGTGCCAAGAAACAACATAGAAGAGGCTGTACTTCTGCTAATGATTCTTTTGAGAAAAGTTTGTCTCAAACGAATTGAATGGGATTCATCAATCTTGGATCATCTTTCTTTTGCTCTTGCGGTGGTGGGGGATCTAAAGTCACTAGCCAATCGTATTGAGGAGCTGCTTCCTGGCATTATTGATCGGAAGGACCGGTACCAGATTCTAGGCCTCTGTTATTATGGAGCAGGTGAGGAAATGGTTGCTCTGAACCTATTTAGGAAATTACTGCATAAGAGTGAGGATCCAGACTGCATCCCAGCCTTATTAATTGCATCAGAAGTTTGTGGAAAAGCCCCAGAACTTGCTGAAGAAGGGGTAGATTATGCTCGTAGAGCACTTAAAAATATGAAAAACGACTGCGATCAGTTAGAAGGAGTTGCCAATTGTTTGCTTGGTGTGTCTCTTTCAGCAAGTTCTAAATCTGCTGTTGGTGATTCTGAGAGGTATACAAAGCAATCTGAGGCACTTCAGGTACTAGAGACGGCAGGAAGAATGACAAGCATGCAGGGCCCAAATATACTTTACCATCTCAGCGTAGAAAATGCAGATCAACGGAAGCTGGATGCAGCATTGCTTTATGCAAAGCGGTTATTGCAAGTGGAAAGTGGATCCAGAATTAGAGGATGGTTACTATTGGCTCGGATTTTATCAGCTCAGAAGCGGTTTGACGATGCAGAGGCAGTCCTTAATACTGCATTGGAGCTAACTGGGAAATGGGATCAGGCAGAATTATTGAGAACCAAAGCTAAAGTTCAAATTGCTCAAGGACTGCTAAGAGGTGCCATTGAGACATATACACAGCTTCTGGCTATTATTCAAGTCCAGAGTAAGAGTGTTAGGCCAGAGAAGAATGCACATAAGGTCAGTTAACCCACTCTAAGTTGCATAAACATTGAAAAGAACATAACTCCTTTAAACGAAGTGATCATTTGGACAGTAAAGTTGAAGTGGCCATTTTGCGACATTTTTGACTTATTTTTTAGCAGTTAAGTGGATTTTTTTTCTTGTCCGTGAAAGGCTGTTGTGGATATCCTTGATCAAAGTAATAAACTGTGTTGGAGGTAGAATATAGTTATTAATTACTGTCAGAAAAATGATGCAAAGATCTGTAGTTAAGTGTGGTGGAGGGAAGGTTTGGTGAAATTTGGAGTAGAAATTAAGATTAGACAACTGGAAATCCTAGATTCTCTTCCCAAAATGTTTTTGTATAGCAAATCTTATATTTGTTGAGAAGATTTTTTTTAAGGCAATTAATGCAGCTACAGTTACCTTTTTACTCTAATACACTCGTAAAACTTGAAAACACATTTTGTTGTCAGGCTAATGTAAACCCTGCTAAACGTCTGGAATTAGAAGTGTGGCATGACCTGGCTTCCGTCTACATAAGCTTATCAAGGTGGCATGATGCTGAAATCTGTCTTTCAAAATCCAAAGCAATCAGTTCTTATTCAGCATCAAGATGCCATACAACTGGTATGTTGCTCCCTTATCTAGATTTTTAATTTTTTTCCTTACAACTTCTCAATCTAGAGTTAGCAGACAACTTTCTTATATTTTCATCCTAGTAATTTGAACTTATTTGAGAAACTGTCTAGCTTTCTATCGTTAACTGCTCTGTTATTGCTCATTGCACTAAAGTCAACTTGAGATAATCCTGGATCCTTTAGCCTCTTTATTCTTCAGATATTCCTTGATCCTTCCTACCTTCTTAGGCACAGTCTAATTTCTTTGAGATCCCTTTCTCGTGTTAAAAGAATCAAGTAGTATCAAAATAGCTTCAGATATCTGGTCCTTTGCAATTAAAATAATTTAAGAAAAACTTGATATGTTGTATCGTTTATGAGACATTTGGTTGGTGATTTGCAAATATCAGAGAGAGAGTATCTTGGTTTAGGTGGAATTCAGAATCTGAAATTCTGAAGTAAATGGCAGGTTTACTTTATGAAGCAAAGGGTCTGCATAAAGAAGCGGTAAAATCCTTTGTAGCTGCTCTGGATATTGATCCCACGCATGTCCCAAGCTTGATATCCACAGCTGTGGCACTTAGAAGGTTTGGAAACCAATCAAATGAAGTGGTAAGAAGCCTGCTGATGGATGCCTTGAGGCTTGACAGAATGAATTCATCAGCATGGTACAATCTTGGCCTGCTTTATAAAGATGAGGGCGCAGCGTCATGTATAGAAGCAGCCGAGTGTTTTGAGGCTGCAACATTTCTTCAGGAGTCGGCTCCGGTTGAACCTTTCAGATAATGTAACATTCAATATGTTATCATCTTGTTCTCACGTAATATCCATGTACTCGAACACCTGCAAGGAATGATAGAAATGACATTTTCCTATACTTACATTTTGAAATGGAGCTGATTAGGTAGACCCTTGTTTCAATATTATCATAAAAGGCCCAAACTTTACATTAGAACAAAATTCAATTCAAATCAAATAGTGTATGTGGATGACAAGTATACGATCATAATGAATAGACAAAATAGTATATTTTAGAGGACAGTCCTCATTAGAAAGGGGAAGTAAGAAGAAACAAGATGAGAATTTACTTATTTATGTTTTTAGAAAAGATTTATTAAAAAGTCAACATATTTGATACACAAAAGTCTCTGCTTGCTTCGGGGAATTAGATTCTCTTAATCAATTCTAAGACGCAGCCTCCTCTTTTCGATGTTTGTTTCATGCTGGTGGCATCAATGAAACGAGTAATAAAAGAGGCTTTAAAGACGATCACGAGTAAGCAGCGTTGTCATGACCAAGTAGGCCTTGGAGATAAACTATTGCCTACGTCAGACCCAATCAACTATCAGCACCTATCTCCGCCGTGAATGGCTGGTTCTGCTTCGTCAGATGGCCCGCCCGTTGCTTTCCAAAGCATCTATCTTTTTTCTTGCTTCTTTCACTGTCTGTCCTTATCGTACTTCGATTTTATAAGTCCTCCAGGATATAGAACGAAATAAAGCGGATTTATATGGACTACTTTGCAAACTAAGAAGAAAAAAAAACAATCTTTTGTTTTCCTTTTCTGAAAATCGTTGGCTCCAATGTCCACTTAGATGCCGACACAGTTCCCAATGAAATTAAGACAAGACAAAGACAAAGACAAACAAACAAACTTGGTGTTATAGAGAGAGACGCGGGCGCGCGCGCTCATCACTGAAAGTGTTCATACCTCAAAGTTCAAACTTTGAAACCTTAATCCCGCCCCACCATAGTGGTTGTGTTTGTGTACACTAAACAGTTCACATCTTGAAAGGGTATTGTTTCATATTTTGGGGTTTAGTCAAGAAGGGAAAGAAATGGAGGATGGGAAGATAGAGGAAGCAGGTCCATCGGCGGTCGCTGGAGTTGATGACAATCATCAAAGACAAGTGGACGTGACTGAGAAGGCAACAACTGAAGTTTTAACCCGTGGGGATGATGACGGTGATGACGATGATGAAGAAGATAATAACGGGGCTCCTGTTACTGCCTTTGTACCTGGTCCTTTGCTCTCTCTAAAGGAACAGATTGAAAAAGACAAGGTTTTAATGGTTCTTTTGATCCCGTTTCTTCCATTTGCCTTCACAAATCTTAGTTCTAGCCTTCTTCCTAATTTCTTGTGGTCTTTAAACTTGAAGTTTGTATCTTTACTCCGTTTGTTTTCTTATAAAAGATCCATTCTGTACCACTCTATATTACAAATTTACATTATGTGGGGAGATGCAAATTTGTGCCTAAACTCGATAAACATTTTCTGGTTTTTTTAAAGTTAATGATTGTGGGAACTGGGGAGGCTATAGCTGCCAAATAGTTGTAAAATCTTAAAGAACAGCGCAATCCATAAACATTGTATGTGCATGCTCTTCTTGTTCAAGTTCTGCATTGTTTCTGCTCCCAAATTTCCCTATTTTCAGTGTCATTATTCTTAAATGGGGGTATTGATTATTGGATCCTTCTCTTCTGTTGCGCGTGTTGCAGGATGATGAAAGCCTAAGGAGGTGGAAAGAGAAGCTGCTAGGTTGTGTTGAAAGCGACTTAAATGGTCTGTTTAAAGCATATACTTACCTTTCCGCATTTTCCCTTTCTACTTGTATTGCTATCTTGTTTCGTAGGATCGCGGAGTAATTGTTCTCTTCTTTTAGGCCAAATGGAACCTGAAGTCAAATTCCAGGCGATTGGAATTTTATCTGATGATTTTGGGGAAATCAACACACCCTTGCCTGTCAATGAAAATCACAATGTTGGTCTCTTTTTTTCACTCAGAGAGGGATCTCGATACCGTATGAAGTTAACCTTTAGTGTTCTACACAACATTGTTTCTGGCCTAACCTATTCAAACACCGTGTGGAAGGCAGGGCTTCAAGGTGCAGAATTGTTTATTCCACTTCATTTACAACTTCTTCTACTGTGATGTTAAGCTGAACATTTGCTATTGCCTATATGATTCTTTTCCTCGCAAAGCAAATACAGCCTTCAAATGAATATGCAATATCATCATAGACTATATGATTCTTCTTTTTTTTCACATTTTTTTTCTGATCTGAGGCAGTGTTTTGGTTCAAAGCATAACCTTAGTTTCTTTGGCAAAAATCTGAAAGCATGTGAATGAATATACAATATCATCATGGACTACTAGATGATTCCATATCAAGCAGATATCATTAAATGTCTCATCATTACTAGCTACTAAATATTTAGAACTCAAGGGTTAGGGTGATTAAGACTCTGACCTTGAGCAGCTCATGTAAACAATACCTCATTTCAATTTTCTACCTCTAATCCTTCAGAGTTTAAATTTTGGCTGCTGGTTATTAACCTTAATGTGTTCATGATTGTACTTCCCTGGAATCTCAGTTGATCAAAGCAAAGAAATGCTGGGTACTTTTGCTCCACAACGTGAACCATATGTACACACTTTGAAGGAGGAGATAACTCCATCTGGTTTGCTAGCAAGAGGAACTTATTCAGCAAGACTTAAGGTGAGTCAAATTCTTCTTGCTCAGTAGCTTTACGATCAGGACCGGAAAAGTGATTGTTCTCGGTTTGATTTGTGGGCATTTGCTTTCAATTAAAATTTTGTTTTTGAAGATAATTTTGATTATTTATTAACTGCTGCTATTTTCGTGGAGAACCTGTAATGATGCCATGCTGTGGCTAGGCCAAACCTTTTTGTTATTATCTGGAAACCTGAATGCATGAGGTAGCGGAGAATGATATTGAATCTTCATCTGATGCAATTTTGGGTCAGTAAGTGAATAATGAAGAGTAGTAGTTGAGGGTCCTTATGATTTTCTTTCTCTCTGGTGCAATTTCTGGAATGCCAAGTAGAGCAACACATTCGTATGTTTATGCAAAACCTTAAATTCTAACGTAAAAGATATGCGTTTTGCTTAGCATATTCTGTTGCTGGCTTATGCAGTTTGAAGACGACGACAGAAGATGTCATATGGAGCTCAAATATTCGTTTGAGATCAAAAAGAAAAGCTAGCCAATGTGTTCTGTCACTCAACATAAGTTTGATCTCAGGGATGTGCTTTTCTTCTAGTTCTTTGCTTGTCTACATCAGCCTACTCTGGATTGGATTCTCCTCACTTTTTCCTTTCCAATATTCTTATTATTTTGTTTTCCAATAGGGTCTGCAAGATGATGTTTGCGTGCATAAGTAGAAGTAGAACCTACTTTACTTACACTCTTATATTCGCAATATACAAATTGACAAAAATTTCAATAAACAGTCTTGAACATGAAGCTGATGGTTTGATTTTAAGTAGAGATGGCAGCCTGAGCCCGGCCCGGACAAAAAGAAAGGGCCCCGGTCTTGGCCAAGGCCTGGAGCCTGGCCATATGGGTTAGGCCTTTTAAAATTTTTAATAAAACTTTATTTAATTACTTTTTATTAAATTAAATTTAGTAATGAACGATGATAGGATTACAGGAATGAAAGAAAATATTATAATTAAAGAAATTAATTTAATTAATTAAAGTTATGAATTTTAGTTGATTAATTAAATTTGAGATTTTATAATAAATGACTATATAAAATATACATACTTATGTTGATAAAATGATAAGATAAAAATAATTTATTAATAAAAGAGGATAGAATTATAGGAAATTAATAAAAAAGATTGTAATTAAAGTAATCAATTTAATTAACTAAAGTTATGAATTTGAATTAATTAATAAAAATTGAGATTTTATAATCCATGAATATATAAAATGTATATACATATTGATAAAATGAATAAGATAAAATTAATTTTATTAGTGAATGAGGATAAAATTATAAGAAATGAATGAAAAAGATTATAATTAAAGTATTCAATTTAATTATTGATCAATAAAAATTGAAATTTTATAATGAATCAATATATATTACGTATATATATTAATAAAATGAATAAGATGAAACCAAATTGATTAATAATAAGAAAGATATGATTATAAGAAATGAAAGAAAAATATTATAATTAAAGTAATTAAAATTACAAATTTCATTTAATTAATAAAAATTGAGATTTTATAATGAATGAATATATAAACATATATATAGTTAAAATAAATAAGATAAAACCAAATTTATTAATGAAGGAAGATAAGATTATAGGAAATAAAAGAAAACGATCATAATTAAAGCGATCAATTCAATTAATTGAAATTACGAATTTCAATAAAAATTGAGATTTTATAATAAATAAATATATAAAATGTAGATATATTGATAAAATAAATAAAATGAAACCAAATTAATCAACGAAGGAGGATATGATTATATGAATTGTAAGAAAAATATTTTAATAAATCAATCAATTCAATTAATTGAAATTACGAATTTCAATTAAATAATAAAAATTGAGATTTTATAATGAATAAATATATAAAATGTAGATATATTGATAAAATAAGTAAAATGAAACCAAATTAATTAACGAAGGAGGATATGATTGTATGAATTGAAAGAAAAATATTTTAATAAATCGATCAATTCAATTAATTGAAGTTACAAATTTCAATTGATTAATAAAAATTAAGATTTTATAATTGATAAAATGAATAAGATGAAACTAAATTCATTAAAGAAGGAGGATAATATCATAGGAAATGAATGAAAAAGATTATAATTAAAGTTATTAATTCAACTAATTGAAGTTACGAACTTCAATTGATTAATAAAAATTGAGATTTTATAGTGAATGAATATATAATTGTATATATATTGATAAAATAAATAAGATGAAACCAATTTCATTAATGAAGGAGAATATGATTATGTGAAATAAATGAAAAATATTATAATTAAAGTGATCAATTCAATTAATTGAAATTATGAATTGCAATAGTTGATACAAATTAAGATTTTATAATGGATGAATATATGAAATTTACGTATATTGATAAAATGAATAAGATGAAATCAAATTCATTAATAAAGGAAAATAAAATTATATGAAATGAAAGAAAAAGATTATAATTAAAGTGATCAATTCAATTAATTGAAGTTACAAAATTCAATGTATACATATTGATACAATAAATAAAATGAAACCAATTTCATTAATAAAAGAGGATAAGATTGTAGGAAATGAAAGAAAAAGATTATAATTAAAGTAATCAATTCAATTGATTGAATTTAAGAACTTCAATTGATTAATAAAAATTGAGATTTTATAATGAATGAATATATAAAACTT
>JANSVB020000191.1:2800462-2811573 GCA_025504935.2 Erythroxylum haughtii
TTAGTGAAAAAGACTAAACCCTAAATTAAATAATCGATATAGCTGCAACTATTCAACTTAGTTTTCTTGTTTATTATAAGTTAAAAGTGTAAATTCATAAATAAACTATTTACTGCTTGTACCAATCTTTAATTACAATTACAGATCATTAAATTTATAGATAGAGATAGAATAATCATCATTAAATTATTTTTTAGATTAATCAATATTAATCGTTCATGAAATATAAGAACTGAAAACAAGAAATACTTTAATTAAAACATAAATAAAATTTTAGGACAAAATATTACAGGGTTACAACTAAATTTTCAAATCCCCTTGAATCAAAATAATTGAGTTTAGGCATATATGAATTAAGTTTCAACACCAAAAATAAAAGAAAGATGAAATATTAAGAGGAAAGTAAGAAGAAGAATGATTGGTTGTCCTTAGAGAGGTAGAGAACATCCTTTTTATAATGTTTTCCTAATTTAAACCTACTCTTATCCTATCTTGCAAAGATGCCTATCTAAAACAAATCCCAATCCCTTCGTGATAGGCATAGAAAGAAGACTCTTCAAGCAAATCTGGCATTAGGCTTGATCTCCCCTTAGGCATTATAGTAATCTTTTCACTTTATCATAAATTTGTGATTATCACCAATGATATCCCAATTTGATGCAATCTCCGCTTTTCACCTCTTAAAATAAAACAAACATTAATTTTCCTATTTAAGCACCAAAATAAATCTAAAGCAAATGAGATCATTTCAATTAATATATCAAGATAACATCTTATCAATTGAGCATTCCTAAGTATATACTTAGTGTCTTGATGGTCCACGTTGCTCTATTCGTGGCTATACTATGCTAATGTTCTATTCCTATCATTGCTTTATCTCTGGTACTAGAATTTATAACCTCCTTAACATCTATTTTAAGTTTTTTTTAACTTGTACCACCTTCGATCTAGGATTTCTTTCTAACGACCTTGACATATCCTTTTTATATGTTTCCTTTAGCATACATTTTGCTTCATATACTGCATCCTTAAAGATTACCTTATAATCTTTTACTGAGTGCTTATAAATTGTAAAAGTCTACCTTATACTATTTTACACACTCTAATAAGCTCCCCTTATGAAGCCTTTTCATCTCTTATTCACTAAGATGACCCAATCTAATATATAGTATTATTTCTTTTGACAGTTTAACATATTCAAAAGTATCTATGGTTAACATATTCAGAAGTATCTAACTTTTTTTTTCAATTTAGTGCCCAAAATTTTATAATTTTAATTCAGTAATCAATCTTTTAAAACTTTAACAATTTAGTTCAAAAGGTTATTTTTAATGATGTGGCATGTCTACAAATGCCACACGAATGTCCTTTTGTTAATCAAGTCAATAACAACTAACATTTAGAACTAAATTGTTAAGGTTTTAAAATGTTGACCACTCAATTGAAAATTTTTAAATTTTAGGAATTGAATTGAAAAAATCCCAAAAGATTGAGCACTTTAGGATTCGTTATCCCTTTTTTACTATAATTTTATAGCTTCTCTACCTATAACTATGCTCTTTATTAGTTTGTTTCCACTAAATTTGGCTCTTTTATGACAATCATCACTTCATTTACATTTACTATTTTTGTTATTTTTATATCCAAAATCATTCACATAAAGGAGATCCAATTCTTCCTCAAATTTGGTATATGTTGGATATCGCTCAAATTACTAATTATATTATCAAACATGTTGATCTTAACTTGTTGTATTACAAATAATTTTGTAAGATTTATTATCTCCTAACTAGATGGTCCCAAAGTTTCCTAATGTGTATGAAACAAATCAATCCTTGTTTCATATCATTTGATATGAGCATCCTATATCCAAAATATATGATCCTTGAAGTTGACTATTTGAAACGTGAAACATGTCTTTATTGCTTCAAATTAAGTCCTTGCTTTACATTTTGTTAGCAAACCTTAACCAATCATTGTTTTAATTTTAATACTCTTATCCTTTTTTTGGGGCCATCCCTCCTTATATGTCCATTTTGCTTGTACTTATAACACTAAACTATCTTTCCATCGATAGGTTAAGACCTTAGACTCCACTTAGATGAGCCAGCCCTTTAACTTGAGAGCTTGCGCTGATAATGAGTCTTTATTGATTGTGAGCTAATAGCAAATCAATTATGTCCTCCAGATCAACTATCTCCTCACATAATGTGAGTATGATCACTAAATGTTCATAAGAAAGGGGTAAAAAATTATGCATAATTATTGCTTTATCCTCATCTACAATAGTCACTTCGAGCTTTAGCAAGTTAATAACTATTTGGTTGAGAATATTGCTATGACGTTTAATATTTGTTCCCTCGTACATTAATAACTTGTATAGTCTCTACTTTAGTTATAAATTAATTGCAATAAATTTTGACATGTATTCACTTTTTATCGTCTTTCATTTCTTCCCATGAGAAGCAATATTTATTATGTGGTACCTCGTGGGCCATATATAATCGAATGGTTTTAGCTACTCGTGTTTGTAACTCCTTCCAATCGAAAAATAAAAAGAAGATTTTTAGTGAGATTTAATCAATTAGGTATACCTACGCTCTCGGAAGCCAAGAGCCATTGCTTTTATTATATTAATCACTTTATTACTTTATAAGAAATACATATTTTCTATATATAGACTAAGTTCACATAAGTATAGTTATTTATAAACTCTAGCTAGTACAATCCTATGCAACTTTGCCATTTGCCAAACCCAACTTAAGTATGATTATTGTAAATTCTATAATCCTAGTAGAGTTTGAAATCCACCAATAACATGTTTGTAGATAAAGTTGTCCATTGTGGACTTGACCTACAAACATTCGTGTCCCGGATTGTTAACCTTACATTTTCTCCTTGTATATGGATATAGGCTTAACCACCCTAAATCCCTATACTATGGATCATTTTGTTTCTTTGCACACATATATATGACTTGATGATTGAATTCAATTCAGACGGTTCCAAACACGCTGTAAATGCATTTATCAAATCAAACAAAAACAACGTTGATGCATTTACTGGACAACTTAATGAGTTTGTCATGTTCATGCTTTTAACTGTTGGTCAACAAGAAAGAAAAATTTTTGGTTTCCGTAAAACCAATTATAAAATAAAATTAACATAATCTCATGCATATTTAATCAACAACTTTTACATGTTCTCTGGTTTTTCATGTCCTCATCTACACTTTTCAAGCATATGATATCTTCTTTCACATGTTAAAGACACTTGTCATGCACAAAAACCGATATGTATCATCATGCATAAAAACCGAAAAACCAAGCCCACTCTAGTTTTTCATTTCATATGATCTCTTCTTTCACGTAATAAAGACAAGATTATATATAAAAAAAAAAGAGAACAAAGCATAAGATATCAACATTGTTTTTGTTTTTATATGATAGTCGTATAAAAAAACAAATCTATATTTGAAATATGACGTGAATGAAACCTTGCTCTGATACCATTATAGATTTATATTTAAAGGCTAACCTTAATGCGGAAGCGATTGATCGATTCTCTATTTTATAATCCACATTTAATGGTTGGTTACTAAAGCCACCATTAATCGACGACCCAAACTCTAACCCTTGATGGTGTGATTCACGTGAGGAAGGATAAATGAAGTTTTTCTCCGGATTTAGCAAAATTACAGAGAATAAAAAAGAGAGCCAAAATCTCTTTTGATTCTAATGTACTCGTTGTCTTCTGAAGGATAACTCTCACTTGACAACTTCCTCCTTTTATATTAAAAAAACTATTGGAAGTTACACACACACACACACATATATATATGTGGCCGTTCATGTAACTGCCAACAATATACATAAATAATGATTGATGAAA
This sequence comes from Erythroxylum haughtii, assembly GCA_025504935.2. Lineage (NCBI taxonomy): Eukaryota > Viridiplantae > Streptophyta > Magnoliopsida > Malpighiales > Erythroxylaceae > Erythroxylum > Erythroxylum haughtii. Next base: position 2,804,354 of record JANSVB020000191.1, read on the forward strand.
ACATAAAAATTAAAGAAGTCTTACCTTAGTTCTCGTTTTCCTTTTAACGCCAATCTTTAGGCTAGACAGGAATGAGAGAGAAAGTATAGAAACTAAAACATTTATTTTTTCATATCGATAACAGATACATCCGTCTCTTTTATAGACGACTGGTTGGCTAACCGAAAAAATTGGTTAAAGCCCAACCAATAAAAGAAAAGGCAGAGAAAAAGTAAAAGCAGAAAGCAGAGGAACCTGCTTTTTATTTATTAGCTTGCAAATAGGGGCCTACATCCTTCACAGATTCGTCCTTTAAAGATTCTCATCCGTTGAATGGCTTACTTTTCAATTATTGCGTCAATTGAATTGTTGTCATCTTTGTCGTTTTTAGAAGATGAAGGACAATAATTACTTTTATTTTTATAAATTTAGGATAAAATTACGATATTTTAAATCACTAAATATATTAAGTTATTCTTCAAATTATCATGAATGAAATATTAAACTTCTTATTTTTACATTATTTCATAATAATATTTGGATAATAAATATCAATTTTTTGAACTAAGGAATATAATTTTTACTTTGTTGAAATTTAAAGGAGCAATTTTCTTAGATGCATGCTATCTTTCTATCATTCTTTATAATTTTATATTCATTAGAACGAAATTGGTATTAAATGGAAGTATTTCATTTATTGATGATTTCTACCTTGGAATTCATTTTTACTCTCTCTAAAATGCTCGATCAATTTTAATTCACCCTTTTGATTTTTTAAAAAACTTTTACTTGTATTGTGACCATTGTATAAGTGAGATAATTTTTGTACTTATCTAGACACACTCCTTCCTCTCTCCAACTCTAGCAAACTCTTTTTTTTTTCTTTTAAGTTTCTTTCTTTTTCCTCAATATCTTAGTCTCATGTTAATACCTTAGGTCCTCCTATCCCATCCTTTCAACATACCCCTCCCTGAACTCTTATACCGATCCCTTACTAGTCCCCAATTCTCATGCGAACATATGATTCATTCTCAGCTTCTAGTTCACCTATTCCTCTTGCAGAAAGAACTTGGAGGCAAGTAGTTAGGAACACTTTTAACTTTGAAAAACTCAAATTTAACCTCCCACCTAACGCTCATCCTCCAACTCCATTAGGATCATTTTCCCTCCCCTAGAATTGTTTAAACATGGAGCCTAGTAGTGGTATGGCAGCTTTTTTAGGGTTCTTTGCAAATAAAAAAACTCGTATTCCATGTTATGGAAAGATGGGCCATCATAAATTGGTCAAAGTTTGCTCTACAGGGTATCCTTATCTATGAAGAGGAGCTCTTCCTCTTTAAGACAGTCGGAGGCAAAACTTGACAAGGATCCTAGAATTAGGTCTATGACACATTTAGGGTAAATCCCTCTTTTTAGTTAAACAAAGTGCACGGTTAGATCTTAAAGGAATGAAGCTCAAACATCTTCCTTTATGGGTCTAATTCTATTACCTTTCTTTACAAAATTAGATTACTGTAGGTTTGAATTATGTGGCTAACTCAATAGAGAGGTTTTTTTTCCTAGGTGAGCATACTATAAGATTGAAGAAAGTGGGGCTTGCTAGAGTTTGAATTGAGACTAATATAAATTACCTTATCCCTAGTTGACTCAAAATAACGAAGCTTGACGTTGATTAGTTAGTTAAAGAGGAAATTCAAGTAAGTTATGAACGGAAACCTTCATATCCAAATGGTAACAAATAATAGAGAATGACTAGTATTGTGTTCCAAATTGGTCTTTTGAATGATCTACAAGCTAGCCCTTCATTTAATGATACTTTGGAAGAAGTCCACCTTAGTTAGTGTATATTTAAAGATGTTAGTGTAAGCAACCTAAACTAAGGTATCACTAGTGAGTAAGTAGTCGAATCCCTTAAACTCTTAAATAGCCTAATATAAGGAGATACAAAGTTTAACAATGTTATTGTTAGTTCCTTGAATTAATGTTCATATTAGCTTGAAAACCTCTATAACTACATATTGTTATTTAACAAATAAAATTGAAGTAAGATTGCTCTTCCTTACTCAACTGAGAAAAAAAAAAGAGAAAATAATAAAATTTTTACATGCTATATCACAAAATAATACTTGTTTTGGCTTAAAACTCATATTGTAAAGCAGTTATAGAAGCATCCCTAGGTTTTTCCACAAAGAAAAAACCTGGGAGAAGTACAAGAAAAAAGAGCTATTTGCCCTTGGCTTTTCATAGTGATATAAACTGTGAGGGGCATGAACTGCCCTAAAAAGATGTTGATGATACATGATTATTTGCAAATAAAATTATTATATCTTGTTGGTCTTTAGAAGACGAAGATCAAACAGAATAAAGTCAATTCCACCATATAGTTATTTGCTAAGAATTGGGAGATAATTACTAACCACCAATCTCTTTTTTTGCGTAGAATTTTGGTTGCTTATGATCTCAGTTGAGTCTCATTCATTCAAGTAATGTCATTTGACCAATCAATCCATTTAGTGAGTAACTTAAATCATGATCCAAATGACTAACTTTGAATTTCAAAGGAATTTTCTATAGAGAGTTCTTAGTAATATGAGCACCTTTAAAAAGAATCCATGACTAGTGTTAGGGGATTTTAATAACACTATATTCATATAAAAAGTTGAGGGAGCCATGCTATCCAAAAAAGATAGGAATGATGGCTTTAGGGAGTGTCTGAATATTGTAGAACTTTCTAACTTGAGTTATGATAGGACTTTCTTCATGAGAAGCAACAAAGAAGAAGGCAAATGGTTAATATGGAAAAAATAAGATAGAACTTTGCTTAACACTCTTTGATTGTTTAAAATTTCCTATAGCTTCGCCCACTTCTATAATTTCATTTATTTAGATCACTCTCTTATTGAGGTGATATTAGGAACCAAACTAATGAAACTCAATGTTCCATTTAGATTCAATAACTGTTTGGTGAATGTTGAGGGCTTTGAAGAAACTATCCTTACAAAACGTAATGTAATTGTTATTGGATTTGACTCCTACAAATGTGTGAAGAAACTTAAGGCTATGGAGTTTGAACTTAACAAATTGCATGTTGACAAAATTAAGGATACTTGTTTTGCTATTTCTAAAGCCAAATAAGATTTGTGCATAGCTTAGCACCAAATGAATCTCTATCCTAATTATACAAGGGTAAGAGACATTAAAATGATAGCTTTGGTAGCTTATAATTAGGCTTCAATAACCATTATTCTTTTCTCAAATAAAGAGCCAAAATAAATTGATAAAAAAGGGAGGTAGGATACCAATATTTCTATATTGTTATCCCTTATAGAAGGAATAACAACAAAATATGCTCACTGAATAGCATCTCTAAGGGCATTATTTATGAGCAGGTTGAGTTAAAAGACTAGAATTCAACAATTTTAGAGTTGTCCTTAGCATTGCTAACTTTTCTTAGTCTTTTTTATTAGAAGCTTCATTCCTAGTTCTCTTTCTCAGCAAGAAAATCTTGCACTGTCAAAATATTTCAATCCTATGGAGATTAAGCAACCATTTTTGACATGAATCCTAATAAAGATCCAAGTCTTGATGTTTTATTGCTTACTTCTTCTAGAAAACTTAGCATTTAATAGGAGACCTAGTTATAACAGGTGTCTTGGAGTTCTTCACTAAAGGAAAAATGCCTAGTAAGTTGAATAATACTCATCTCTACCTTATTCCCAAAATATCTAATCCTATATCCTTGAATGATTTTAGGTTGATTTCTCGCTATAAATTATCTACAAAATCATTTCCAAATAGTTGGTAATAAAATTGAAATCGGTATTTTTGAGGCTTCATAAATGCGAGCCAGGAAGCTTATATAAAAGGGAGGAATATTGGTGATAATTCCTTCCTAGCTCAAGAATTATTCAGGTGATATAAAATCAAAAGTCTATAAAGATTTGTTTTTAAAAATAGACTTATATAAGAATTTCGACTTATTTAATTGAAAGTTTATACTTAAACTTTGTCATCGCTTTTTGTTTCCGCTAAACGATTCTTCCTATAGATTGAGAAATTTTTGTACACTCCTTATTCTCAATTCCAATCAATAGAGAGGCTATCATATCCTTCAAAGAGGCTAGAGGATTAAGACAAGGTGATCTTATCTTACCTTATTTATTTGCCTTCTGCCTCGAAATCCTTACTAGATTAATTAGAAATATGATCTCTTTAGGAAGAAACTTTAATTACCATCACCAAGGTAAGAGACAGGATCTTTTTAGCATCTCATTTACAGGTTATCTTCATTTTTTGTGGAGCTGATGATGGTTTCTTAACCACCCTAAATCCTTAAATCATTTCTTCAAGCTCTTTGGCCTCCATATTAATAAGAGCAAGAGCGGCTTATATATTTTTATGATGTTAAGGACCAAATCAACTTACTAACTTCAATATCTGTCCATAAGCATAAAGATCTCCCTTTATAATACTTGGAAATTCCCATATTTGATAAAAGACTCACTACAAAAAGTGACTCTCTCTTTTTTATGCTATCTACAAGAGAATTAGCTATTGGATAACTTATGTAGGGAGAATCCAATTGATTTCCTTTATTCTTAGTAACCTTCATACTTATTGGTTATAACACTTGTCCCTTCCACCAAAAGCTGACTAAGAAACTTAAGAGAATTATGAAGAATCACCTATGGTATAGAACTTTTAATAACCACTATGGTGCTACATTTAAGTGATCAGATATTTGCTCTCCCTAACAAAGAAGAGGCTTTGAAATTAATTAAAAAAGAATCACGGAAAAAGTCCTCCTGACTAAAAGAATATGGATATTATTCATCAACCATGAGTCTTTATAGGTGAAATGAATATACTCTTATATAAACAAGAATCGTCGCTTTTGGGTGATTAAATGCAAGTCTTCCATCTCATAGACCTTAAATTAGATAATTAGACTGAGAAACTTCATGTCTCTTGTGATAAAATCATAGTTAGGAATGGATGTAAAACTATATTCTATTTTGATAATTGATGTAAGTTGGGCCTTGTATTCACACTTCAAGGTCTTGATCATTTAAGACTCTTTATCCTTTAGAAAGCTAAAGTTAACTCTACCATAGAAAATTGAGAATGATTTTGTTAGTTTAGATGTTTCTCACTAATAATGGAACTTCTTCCTGCTATTTTCCTAATCAAGTTAAAGTGGATAAACCTCATTTTATTCACCATGGGTTCACTAATGAGTCATGTTTACACCCAATCAGACCTCCTGGTGGTCATATGACTTAATGGAAACTAGTTTAGCTTCCTAATTATTACCCCCAAAGCTTTATTTATCATGTGGATAATAATTAAACAAAAGGTTGTAAATGATGGATAAAATGAGGGGTTTCCTCCTCCCAGATAACATATGGAAATTTACAACCAGGCCTTTGAGAACCTTAATTCTCTTTTCTTGAATTGTAGCTTCTCTGCTTCTTTTAGGTATGATGAGATGGAGTTATGCAAGCTGAAAATCCTTATTTAAGATTGTTTTCATTTTATTGCTCAAAAGTGACAACAAATTTTAAATTGGTGATCATTTATTGCACATATGCTTACAGTGGGAAAGAAATTTAAGAGTGTTCCAAGAGAAGCAGTTTTCAATCTATGAATTCACTTGAAACATGCTACATTAGATCAGACATTTCATCCTGCTATATAATGTTAAGCCTCACCCAAGTTCAATTCTTGCTTCAAACTGGGTTGTTAGAACATAGTAATCTTTAGTCTTACAATTCTTATTCATGGTCTTTTGCTAGTAGTTTAAATGGTTGACATGAAGTTCATTGCTTTTGATAATCTCTTATGTGCTGGGTAGCTAAATTGGCCAGTTTAGTTTTGCTTCAACAACAAATTATTGTTGGATTTGTATATAAATTTTATAGCAAAATTATGTCTTAATAAATTCTTTCATTCTCTTAAAAACATACTTAATTGAAACAACATTTTTTTAAATAATAGATATGTATAAATTGACCTAGTTCTTTTAATTTAATAGATTAAATCTGAAAATTGAAGATTTTATCCATGAATTGAGTCTAAGTTTAAAAAATTAAATTAATAATTAAAATTTAATTTTAAACTTATAAAAACTTTTCAAATTAGTTTGATTCAATATTTATAAATAATTTATAATAATTATTCAAATATTTATTTTAACTTATTTAGAATTTATATAATATTGTAATATTTAGACTTTAGCGTAACAATAAAATTTTATAATTATTTTTCTAATCTAATTTTTTATAAATTTAATTGATATTTTACATATAATATTGGAAAAGATTATTTTTTATTTAAATTGTTTATAGATTTATTTTATTTTAAAAATAATTTAGATTTTATATAATTACTAAAAAGTTTAAAAATATGAGGTTAAATTTAAAATTTTTATAGTTGATGAGGTGTCTTATTGTGTCCAGTGAATCTCAGTCATTTATTTATGTGGGTCTCGCGTGGGTCCTGCATAAATAAATGCGGATCCTACATAAATAAATAGCTGAGATTTACTGGACATAATAAAACACCATAAAATTGGACAGAAGATCTTGTCTCTATTTTACGAGTAACACAGACTTCAACTCATCCCAACCAAACAGTGATTATGTGAACTAATTCTTGATAGGAATGCCATTCAACAAGACTTGTCGAAAAGCTAAGTTCTATAGATCCAAACCTGTAAAACTGTTTAGTACACGAGGACACATGAAGATATAGGTAAATTGGTGCATCGATTATTTGGAACTAACCAGCATTAAACTCTTCCTTGTCTGGCTTAGAAGTTGATTTATCAAAATTCCTCCCGGAGTCCACAGCCACATTGTAAACAAAGAACCATGCAACAACCAAAAAGAAAAGGAAGTTGATGAAGCTTAAGATAGCGTAGAAGGCATAATACTTGTCCAAATGTGATTGATTAAGATTGTCTAAAATCCACCCTCCATGACCATGCTTGTTTGTGATATCGGAAACAGCTGTGAGCAGAAAACTGCTGAGGAAATTCCCAATTCCCAGGCTACTAGTGAAGTAAGAAGTTCCAAGGCTCTTCATTCCTTCTGGTGCTTGGTCGTAGAAAAACTCTATCTTCGCAACTTCTACGAAAGAATCTGCAATTCCCATCAAAGCAAACTGAGGGAGAAGAATAAAAATGCTAAGAGGGACCGTACCACCCTTGGGAGTGTTGTGTTCTTTAGCTGCACTAAGCC
>JANSVB020000191.1:2815372-2826714 GCA_025504935.2 Erythroxylum haughtii
CTAGAAAAGAGAAAACAACACAAAATATACATAACTTTTTCTTTTCTCTCTCCCTCCATAACTACTCTCTCATTTCTCTCTCTTATTTTGCTCTCTCTCACATTAGAGATTCTGCGCTCTTCTTCTGCAGAAAATTTCTGTTTTTCTTCTCTCCTCCTTCTCTTTCGTAGTTGTGGCTTCTCTTTTATAGAGCATTTAATGGGTGTGAAAGCCTCAAGCTACACCACCGAATTCTATGAAAAACAAGCCTCCATTGTTGAGTCAACAATCACCAAAAGAAGTTTCAATTTCTGACTTTAAGAAGATAAGATTTCTGACTTTGCAAGCTTCCATTTTTGACTTTCTTTGAGACAATATTCAACATTATCTTGTTATCTTTTGATCCTTTAAATCTAACATAGGATTTGATTAGCAAATCCTATCAAGTTTATACTTATACTTGGCATTTAAGTAAGAATCTTTAGTATAAAATAAATTCCAATTCACCTTGTCCTCAAGCAAGTTTTGGCCTGCAGCCTAAAGAAAAATACAATAGGTACATAGCTTCACCATCTAAAAACTAAATCTTAAAGGTCATCACTATCACTTCTATGTACCTAATTTTCGTATGCATAGTAATGTTAGAGTAAATTTGATAATGGGTTACTTAGGGTTGCAAAAAACGGGGAAGAAACAAGCTAAATGAGTTATGGTTACACTTTAAGTGAGTGATTTTGGATCCAAATCTACTTAAGTGTCTAAATTTCCACCAAGCATCATATATATGTCCAGGTGTTCGGTCAAAAGTGTGATTCCTTAGCCACATCAACAAACAACTAATGAAAATAACATTTTAACTTTGGTTGCATGAGTTTTAAAAGATTATTCACAAAATTAAAAACTTTAAAAAGTTAAGCAATTAATTTAAAAAAATTCTAAAAGATTAGTTACTTCTCTTTACTAAATTACTCCCCTGACCATAATATGAGATGTTAAATATTTTTAAAAATCCTTTAAGTGGCAATGGAGGTAGGCAACCACTATACCGAATAGAAAACTTTTCCTAAGCACTAGATACATACGTTCAGAAGTATTAGGTGGTCTAGCTTGTAAGGGTGGGAGACTCCTAGAATTATTAATGATAAAGATGAAATAGGGGAAACCTCTCCAAGAACCTATAATGATAGAGATCACATGTTTGAGTTCTAAAATTAAGAGTTAAGGCCTTCTCCAAATTAACTAACACATGCTTCATTGCATGCAATTCATCATTTTATTTGAAATAACAAATCAATGAGCAAACCTAATTTCAGCAAACTAACCTATTCTATCTACAATATAGATACTCTCAATTAGTTATGGATAATAAATTTATGGTAGAACTTGAAAGTAATATCAAGTGGACTTACCTCGTAGACTTTTTGACAGTCAAAGTTAACCAATTTTCAAATGTCATATTTGATAGTCACAACATTTATGTTTTTCTTATCGACATTTTACGTTGGCTTTCATTTGTTTATGCAGAACCCACGCGTCACTCGACCACTAAAAGTGACTCTAGGGATTTAAATTGCGGGTTTTAATGTTGTGTTCTTTCAGTCATGTAGTAACTATATGTAACGTAAAGCTCAATATAATATAGGATGAATTTTCATGCTCAGTAATGCAGCAAGTATACGCAATTTTGGTGCTCAGTTGAGCACATAGGAAGGAAATAAGTCAGGATGATCACCGTGCGAGCGTACAGACATAAGGGTCCACATTCGGCAGAATATATTTAGATAGGATCCCACTAAATGAGGGATGGCTATGTATAGTCTGCTGAGTCCCAAAAAATAATAAAAAATAACAATTTTTATTTTATGAAATTTGTGAGATATGAATGACCACCGTGAGCTATGCAGCATTTTTCATATCGATAAATGTATATACAAGTACAAAGTAAATGAGACAAAAGTGACTGGTTCTTTTAAGAGCAGAGGAGATGAAGATTCATCTTCCATTTGACTCACCCCATGCATAGTATAGGCAGCTTGAATTGCATGGCAATGTCGCAGAGATCTTCCATAGCATCGATATCTCTTTGCATTCTTCTGTATCACATTCTCACTCATCAATTCTTGACTAGCCACAAGTTGGCATCATCCTCACTAGCTCCATGCCGAGCTTCTACCAAAGCAAAAGGAGGAGAGGATGAGCCGGTGTATAAAATCAAAATGATTATTTTTATAAGAAACCAGGAAGAAGATATTATCTTTTGTACAAATATAAAGTTTGCTGGTTGAGACCTGAAAGTAATTAAGTAACCCAATGGGATATTTATTAATTTTTAAAACACTAGCGACGAAGTGAATATCAAAAAAATAACAAGAGCCTAACGTATTTATCTTTAAGTTCATTTCTAATTAAATCTCCGTTTTTTACTGTTTGAAATTTGTTAGATTTATTTTGTATCATTTTTGGTTTATCCTAATTGAAAGGGATTAGTAATAAAATGTCATGAGAGGCAGCAAATATCAAAGCTCATGATTATGATAGCTAATGATAAGTAGCAGAAAGGGTAAATGCAAACTCTGAACTATCTCCGTCATGAAAGAGTGACTAGTTCCAAAAGAAAATACAAGTGGTAGACAAGGAAAAATACCCCGTACGTATAAGCAAATTAACTAATCAAAAAGGTCCATCAACTTGTGCGTGGCGAACATTGGAATGGCAATGTCCACTTTGAAGGCCAATAGAACAAATCATTATCTAGCAAAAGTTTGGTATAAATAGCAGCTCTCACCAGACATTCCAATTGCTATTTTTCGAGTTTCTGCTCTCACCAGACAGTCTCCTGCCCACAAGAAGGTTTAAGATAAAAGGCAGCAAATGCAGGATAAACATGATTGTTAATTTTCAGCATGTCCTATGGTTACTGCTACTATTTGTTTTGCAGTCATGATCACCATTATCCTAGAGCTCTACAATATAATGATAAAGCCTTCACTATATTTAACATCTCTTGTACTCAAAAATACCAGCATTGATTGCAAAGTAAAATATAATGATAATAGCATCCAATCCCAAAACTGCCACAATCCCATTGTTCAGGTGAGCATTAAACACTATAAGATCAGGAAATGTAATGCATGCTATTCCAACTTTAAACACAAGAAAGGCATAAAAAAAATTTTGAAATAAAAAAGAACAAAAGTCTGACAATTATGATGAAGTGAATATTGGACATGAAGTGATACTAGTGCTTCTAACTACTAGCCATTATGTACTAGAAAACTATGAAACCACATCTGAGGTTCAAGCAATCCAGTCATTCATAGGATCTGCGCTCATCAAATCTTGTTCTATCCCATGTATAATCAAAAGCATATCCTATGCCAGATTTCCTGGAGGAGATTAAAGGCATCATCAATCACCTCCACCTGCCTGCATTGAGTGAGGAACATTGCGCCCACTACCATTGTTATCAGAGGTTTGTGAAGGATCAGACTTCCATCCTTCATTTTGATATTCTGAATTCCTGTCATACCTATTTCCACTCCCTTGTTGCTCACCAGCTCTACTGCTAACACTACCTTTGTAGTCATGCTCAGCATGGACTCCAGCATTTCCATAATCAGTAGAATAAGATCCATCAGTTACACCATAATTACCATAACTATACGGTCCGTACCCTTGACTTCCATACCCAGAAGCTCCACTCGCAGGAGCACCCATATAATTAGAAGCAGAATTGCCACTAATAGAAGGATTCCAAGGAGCAGTGGCTCCATAACTGGCATTGACACTATAAGACGACACACCATAGGCGGCGGGACTTTGACTACTCCTTAAGGCACCAGGCACTCCATAAGGCCCTGCAGGACCAATAAACCCTGTGCTTCCACTTCCATAACCACTAATACCGTAACTTCCATAACCATAACCAACTCCACCATTTGGCATACCATAACCAAAACTTGCAGCGGTATAGCCAGAATATGGTGGGTAGCCACCAACAGCAACCGAGGGTTGCATATATCTGTTTCCATTCATTCGACCATCGCTACCATCCGTATTATCACCAGAGGCATCATACCCTTGATAGCCCCCACCCCGTCCCCCATAAACTGGGAATGCATCTTTTGGGAGAGCCTTTTTAACCTCTACAGATTTACCCTGTAATTCATGGAAAGTCTTGTATAGAACTCTTTCAACTGCATCTTCAGTATCAAAGGTTATAAAGCCAAAGCCACGAGGCCTATGAGTTTGCTGGTCGTACATTACTACCACATCAGTGACATGACCATAATTCTCAAAATACTGACAGAACTCTTCTTCCGTGAGCGAAGAGGGCAACCCGCCGACAAAAATCTTTCGGGTCTTAAAATGTCCTTCATGGGCAGGGCCTCTAGTAGCATGAAGATTTCCATGTCTAGACGAGCCGTGTTGTTCTTCTCTAGACAAAGCCCTTTTTGCCTCAACCTGCATTGCCAAAAAGAACAGGGGTATGCACATGGACAGATTTGGAAACACATGTTCGAAAGAACAAGCAAAATTTTTACAAGCCATGATCTCATAATGGTCCCTAGTCATTTAAATCGCTAGGTGTATGATATCAGAAAGCCATGATATGTGATTCTCAGAAATCATAAGAAAGAAACAGAAAAGCATAAGCCCGTGGAGGTCAAGGACAAATTAAAGAAAAACATGAAAATTCCAGAGAAATATAATTTTCTATTTCGGGTCCATCTCACAATGTTAAAGAACATGGCAAGGAATGAAAAACATCAAAATTGGATGAAAATAGAGGGAGAGGATTACGGTACGGCCATCGATGGTGTGAGTGTCGCGGATGACGCGGTCGAGTAGAGAAGGGTCAGAGAAGACGACGAAACCAAAGCCACGAGGACGTCCGGTGGACTTGTCCCGCATGATAACCGCCTGGGAGACATCACCGTACTGAGAAAAGTGATGTCTCAGAGACTCCTCCGAGGTGTCCCACGCTATTCCTCCCACGAACACCTTCCCCTCCTCCCAATCCATTGCTTACCTCCTCTGCCTTTGTAAGTATATCACTATACGTATGTATAATTCTTTCACCCCAAACCAAACCCACTCTGCAACTGCAACTCCTACTCTTTGATAATTTCCGTTTATTACTGCGTAATTAGTTATGATAAATAGTATATATGTGTCATGTGTGTGTGTATATATATATATGCAGAATAGTGAAACTCCGAGAGAGGGAAGGTGAAAGGAGGGAAAATATTTAGTGGTTAGGGTTTGGTTTGTTTGTTCTGCAGCCTACAACCAATAGGTCCAATACCATCATAAAGAAGATCTATACCTTTACTCAACTAGTTAATGCATTATTACTAAGCGAACAGCAGGGGGTGGTGGCGCAGTTGGCTAGCGCGTAGGTCTCATAGCTTCTGAGTTATCCTGAGGTCGAGAGTTCGAGCCTCTCTCACCCCATTTGTTTTTCCCTTATTTATTTGTTTAAATAACTTATCATCCACGTTAAGACGATTTGCCTAGAATTATAATAAAGTAATTGTCTATAACCAATAGCATGAGGCAAATTTGTATTTGATCATAAAAGGTCATTTTTTTCAAATTAATGAAGAATTAATACCATGATGTGCCAACTTTTAAAGTTTGAATTATCAATTATGTATAACCACCATCATTAATGATCAAATAAACCATCAATTATGTATGTGAGTTCTCTCACCTTACGTGATTTTTTCCCTACGTCAACTTTTAAAGTTTGAATTATCAATTATGTATAACCACCATCATTAATGATCAAATAAAGCATCAATTACACGACTTGACTACACTCCTTCCTAATTTTCTCGATTAATTCTTTCCTATTTAGTGAGTTTGGATTGCGTTTGTTGGTCACACCTAACAGTCCAAAGTAATTAGGATTCCTGAGAACTTCCTATGAGCACACAAGACAGTGTAAATAATGACATACAGGAGATTAAGGCACACGGTCATTCAACAATAAAGGTGGCTAGTGCGCAAAATATTGCAGAGGTAGATAGGAAATGAATGTGGCTGATGGAGCAAGTAGAGTAGGTGTAATAAGAGTAACATTGCAAGGTATGCATTTGGGCGTTGAGGGGACTAGGGCACATAACCATTCGATGATGAAGATGGCGGTGGCGCATAATTCTACAGCTTGTAAACAGGACAAGGATGTTAAAACTAGTAAGAATAGGGTAAGTATACGTAAAGAGACTATGCAGGATAGTAATTTGGGTACTGAGAATAGTGAAGGTGGGTTACGGAGCAAAACTACAAATGTAAGTACTGGTGGGGTGAGCAAAGATGGAGCTAATAAAGAAATACGGGATGAGGAGTCATCTACTTCTGATGAGGACACTGATAATACAGATGTGGAGAGTGCTGACACTAAAGCTTCGGATCACTCAAAGAATGAAGAGTCAGCCCCGAAAGTGTTTGATAAAATGTCAGACCCAATTTGCTTAGGCACTTATAAAGTAAAAACCAAGCCCTCGTATGTTAGTTTATTCAGGAACAATAGAGAGTTGAAGCAAGGAATGCAGTTGGAATATTTGTAGGTAGCTGACGAAGTCGTCATGGAGGAAGAAGATGTAATAAAAATTGAACAAGAACGAGGCTATTGTCTTGTGGGGTGCTTCACGGGGAGATTTCCAGGAAGGAAGGCACTTGAAGGATTAATTGCTAAATGAGATGTTCAACGTAAAATCCTATCGCATGATCAATGATGGATAATCTTCCAATTTGATACAAAAGAAGATCGTACTAATATGCTAGCAGGGGACGATAAGTGCTTTATGGGAAGACTTTGCTACTTAAACGACTCTCCTAAAGCTTTGTGTTGGACCCCAAATTTTTTTCAATTATTACCGATTTATTTGTTTAATTATTTAATTATAATTTGTTTGTCTGTTTATTTTATTTTTAGAATTGAGTCATTAAATTAGCAAGTATGAATAGAAATTTGAAATTTGAAATTAGAATGAAGTGTTAGAATTCATATGGTGTATAATAGGCTAAGTGGTTAGTAGACTTGTGTTAAATGAAAGGAGGGGTAAATATGGAAGGACAAGTTTAATGAGGGGCAAAATAGGAAGAAAGCCTAATAAAAAGGGGCTTGAATTAGAAGAAAGGAGAGAGAAATGTGAGAAGCCTTAGATTAGAGAAGGGAGAAAAAACATGAGAGAAAGAGAAGAGGAGGAGAAAAATCGAAGAAGCTAGGAAAGGGAGAAAAGAAGAAGAAAAGAAGGGAAATCATCTTGTCAAGGTAAGTTTATCTTGTTCTTCTTGCTTTGTTAGAGAAAGAGTTAGAGAGAGAAACAGTTTTGGGTAGAGAATGGGTGTTGTATTGGAAGATGATGATTTAAGAACCTATTTGATTTTAGGGTTTCTAATCTAGGTTTTGGGTTTTCTAACCTAGATGGACTATGGGTAGATTAGGTTTGAGCTTGATTTGTGTTAATTTCATTTGCTGTGATTATAGAAGTTTTAAGGGATTCCATTTGAAATTATATTGAATGAGAATTTTAGTTGTGTTAGGAAATCAAGGAACCCTAATCCAAGAACAAGAGGAAAGGCAAGCTTGACTTAGATTTTGCAAGCTAACTAGGTGGGTAATTTATTTATAGTTATTGTGTGATGACCAAGAGCAAGAGGAACTGTTTCGTAATCATGTGTACGTCAACATATAGCCTTCTCCCGGCTGCTTGCTTGTAGCATACGAGATTCGAAAAGAGTACTCGTTTTATTCACGGAGTAAACTTCAGTTTTTTCGTTTTGTTCCACATAACCCTCGAGCCATTTATTTGTGCATTTGCATTTTGATGTGTTAAGTTATGATGAAGTTGAGTATTATGCCTTGATGTTAAATTACATCTAATAAGTTTTATGTGATGATGTATTGAATTATGAGTTGTGAATTAGAATTGTGAATGTGGAACTTTCATTGCTAGATTAAGATAAGACACGTATGCCTCTATGAGTATTCATATATATGTTTGATTGTGTGACTTATTGTCAATGGCTATAAATATATTAGCCATTGAGATGTGTAGCTCAACCCACCATTTTCTCTCCTCAGGTGCAGATCGAGAAGATCAATAATCCTTGCAAGGCATTCAGAAATTCCAAGATAGCTAGGAATCTTTTGTACTAAATTAGTGACTAATTTGGATAGCTTTATAAGCATATCAAACATTGAGCATCCAATGTATTTTATATCTTGTGTTAAGACTTTGATGTCATGTTTATATGTAATTAAAGCTATGTATGAACTTCATTTTTATGTAGAAATGAATTGAGAATTGAAGAAGTTTCCTTTGTGTATGTGCTTATTTATCTTGTAGTTGTACATTTCATATTTCAAGTTTCCATTGGGGTAAAATTGTGTGCTGACTTTAGGGGGAAAACTGGATTAATCTAGGTTGTATTAGATAAAGTAGTCTTCTTAGAAGTTGTAGTTTATCCTCTTAGCTCTCCAACGGTATAAAGTATGTAAATTTTGGATATTGGAGATGAGAGATATGAGCATTATAAGTGGTGATGCTGCATGAGATATATACCCAGGACAGCTATGGTAAATGAGGTGAATTAGTGGTTTTGATGAATCAAAAGAGTAGAGATTAGAGAATTTAATGGAACAAAGTTCGTGTTTGAATGGGTATGAAGTAGCAAGAAGAGGTGAATTTGAGGAGATTATGAGTGAAAGTAATGTTAGAATGGATGTAGGAAGCATTGAAGAAGCTTTGGAGGGATTTGGGTGTCACAAATGTCCGTTAGACAGACATTAGGTCCTTTAAACGGACCTTCTCGGGTCTAAAAATGCCCCCAGCTCAGTCCATGTCCGTTACACGGACATTAGGTCCATTAAACGGACCTTCTCAGGTTTGGAAAGCACCCTATGCCCATCTATGTCTATTAGACGGACATGTATGTCCGTTTAACAGACATTCACAAGATAGCTATAGTAAATTGTGATTTTGACCCTTTTAGAGCCAAAATCTTGCTTTGAGTTCTTACAAAAGTTGTAGATCTTGAAGTCTTCTTTCAAACTGTCTAAAAATGATCTCAATCCGACATCTCTATTGCAAGTTATGGCAATTGCGCCAAAACAGGTACATTATGATTGAGGACATAAACATGTTTAATTCTTTTGGACATAACTTCCTCATTCGACCCCCAAATGAAGTGATTCTTGAAGCAATGGATTCTTAACACATTTTTATATCTCTCCACAAACATTTGTAGCCTTTGGTGATGATTTGGAAAAGATTGATGGAAAGAGCATCAGGGTTCATTGAAATAACCCTACGGGGTATTCCACTCACACTTTATGACTCCAGAACGATTGTTGGGCTCCGGAAATGGGGCTCAACACTTTTCCTTTGATTATCAAGACTTTATGGAAGTTCCTATTTGGTTGCAATTCCCTAATGTTCCCTTAGAGTTGTGGAATGAGAGAGGGCTGTTGAAACTAGGATCTCGAATTGGAAGACCACTATGCACAGATAAGATCACTAGTAAAAAATCATGTATTGGTTATGCCAGAATATTAGTAGAAGTTGATGTATCAAGGAAGCCGGTAACAAGTTTTGATGTGAAGATGCCTGGGGGTGCCCGATATACACAAATAGTTATTTATGAAACTTTTCCTAGCTACTATTGCTATTGCAAACAATTTGGTCACAATTCTTTTAAATGCAAATCTATAGAAAGGACTAAAAAGAAACAGATGAAGGATCCTATAAATGTTGGGGGTACGATAGATATACAAAATTATAACACCATAGATAAAGGTGAAATTACTACGGATGGAGGTTCTATGAATTAGCCCAATCAAGGGGCAGAGGTAGAAGTGCATGAACAAACAAGAGTCCATGTGGGATCAATTAAAGAGGTAAATCCTGATAAGGAGGAGGGACAACAAGAACAATAAAATGAAGGGAGTACAGAAGTTACTGTGAATAGGGAGGCATTGACTGGGGTAAGGGGACAAATGGTACCTCAAGCTTGAAGGGATCCTAAAAAAGTTAGCGATGAAGAATGACAAAAGGTGCAAACGCACAGAACTGTTAACAAAGGAAAGGCTATGATGACACAATCCAATAGAACAGTGACTGAAAGGGGTAATATGCAAGTTTAGGCATGTATCAATGGCGAAGATATGGGAAAGAGCACTATTGAAGAAACTAAGAGGACAAAAGGGGAGAGGCCCTCCCAAAATGGCAAATGAGGATGCTATGTTGGAATGTCTGAGGTCTAAATAAGGCCTTGAGACAATATAGTGTTGTCAATCTTATTAGACAACATAAATGTAAGCTTGTGTGTCTCCTTCAAACTAAATTATCTACTGATGGTCTTAGTATGATGATGAAAAATAGATTCAAAGGTTAGGACTCTTGTCATAACTTTAGATCTATTGCAAAAGGAAGAATATGTATTGTATAGAATTCTATATTTTATCATTGTTAAGTTTTGGAGTTGGGAGACCAATTTATTCACTTTAAAGTCCAATGTCAAATATCTTAGCTTACATTTATAGTGTCTTTTGTTTATGGGTTACATAGTGTAACAAAAAGAAGAGAACTATGGCAGAACTTGATAAGGCTGGGTCAGGATTCCCTTATGCCTTAGATTATAATGGGTGACTTTAACTCTGTGTGTGTAGCTAGGGAAAGGCTCGGATGTCAACCTTCTTTGGCATATCTGCTTAAAGATTTGCTAGACTTCCGAATGACTCTTGGCCTAGAAGATGCTCCATTTAGGGGAAGTTTTTTACATGGCACAAAAATCATTTATGGGCTAAATTGGATTGAGTCCTCCTCAATCAAGCATGGGAATCTTTAGGTTATGTTTGTTTAGCTCATTTCTTATATATGCTGGCAGATTCTGACCATTATCTTGTAATGGTGGCCTTCAATCAATTGGACTCTCAAGGTAACAAATTTAAGTTCTTTAATATGTGGCTTAACCATGCTCAATTTTAGGACATAGTATCAATAGTTGGGAGATAATAGTAGTTGGGACAGCTCAATATGTTCTTTGTATAAAGTTGAAGGTGTTAAAGTACCCTCTGAAAGCTCTAGATTCTGAAGCATATGGTCACATATCTAGCAAGGCTAAGACGGTATAAGATAATTTTCAACTCGTGTATAAGGCCTCTCTCAATAGGACTAATGATGTAGCACTGAATGTTGGGCCCATGGGTTCGGATTACGGGCAAGCCCCACCCATGCGACGCAGGCACCTAGGCATTGGCCTAACGTACCCCATTATCCAGTATTGTCCTCTTTGGTCATGGGCACGATTCGAACCCATGACCTCAAGGTTTTGTTACACCCAGTGCACGC
>JANSVB020000191.1:2830085-2843727 GCA_025504935.2 Erythroxylum haughtii
TTAGTATTTCTTTGAATATTTTCACAAGAATTTATGCTTACGTTTTAATTTGCTTCAGTCAATCAATCAAAATTAAATAAATTAAAACCTATTTGCCTATGTTCAAAATAAAAAAATAATTACTTAAATTAATGTTAGAATCTAATCTGAAAAAATTGTAGAAGTTAATGAGCATAAAACTTATTTTTAATTATATGAAAATGTAATCCCTTAATAAATTAGTTTTATCTTATAAATAAAACTAAAAAATTTTATCTATTAAAATTAATATTAAAATAATTTTTTAGACATAATAACTATTTGTAGAAACATTTTTATATTTAAAAATATTTAAATATAAAAAATTTGAATTTAATGATTTCATTCTTGCTAATTACAATTTTTAATCTAATTATTAATAAGTACAATAAATGCAACTTGAAACTTTCCTCCACAAGCTAATCTTTGAATTTAACATTATAGAAAATTTTGGTTAATATAAAATGAACTTTTTTTATTTAATTAAAAATGGAATAATTTTAAAAATAATGATAACAATATGAAGTAAAAAAATTTATTAAAGAAAAAAAATTCTAACTTGGTTTGATTTTTTGAATAAACTAGAGTATTTTTTAACTTTGATTAAATTGAATTCATACTTTATACTTATCTATCTCTATCTCTCTTTCTCTCTCATTTTCCTCTTGTAATTTGTAATAACTTTTGGGCACAATTGTCTTTTTGTCTCTTAATTTCTCGACCACTAAAGCAAAACACTTCTCATGGGAACATTTTCAAAAACAATGGATTGGGTTCAATCTGCCTATTGTGCTTAACTAAGTTCTAAAAACCTAGGCCATCATACTC
The DNA here is from genome assembly GCA_025504935.2 of Erythroxylum haughtii. Classification (NCBI taxonomy): domain Eukaryota; kingdom Viridiplantae; phylum Streptophyta; class Magnoliopsida; order Malpighiales; family Erythroxylaceae; genus Erythroxylum; species Erythroxylum haughtii. The sequence goes on from JANSVB020000191.1 coordinate 2,830,932, forward strand.
GCAAATATATGAGGTAATTGTAGTTGAATACCAATGTCGTCTTCTCAAGGAGGTGAAATTGGTTCACTCAAATTAACTTTTAATAAATATAAAAATAAATGCAATTCTAAACACTCTATCCCGATTTGTTGAGGAAAAGGTTTTAAAGAAAATTAAGCAATTGAACAAAAAAGTAAACTGATTTAACTGAAAGCAAAGAATGATTTGATCAATTGGTGTAGGGAACTATTGAGAAATTAATTTCGCTAATTTAATCTCCTAAGCATGGCTAAGGCGAATTAATGAGATAATTGTCTTGCTAAAATTACCAATTGAGTTCTAAAATCAATTCAAACAATAAACTAAATATAAATTTTGTATTCAACAACTCTATTAGCCAAATCAATTATGAAAACCCAACTAATAATTACCTACTTAAGTTAATCTATTTCTATTTCATAACTTAAGCGTCTATAGTTTATTGTTCTAATATTAAACTTCTTCTCTCAATTCTTCGTTTAATACCAAAATGATGCAAAGGTTGGCCAAACTATTGCATCCAATAAAATCAGAAATTATAGTAAATAATAAGACAATAAAACAATCCCTTTATCATGCATAATCGATTAATTAGCTACATTAATTCTCAAGAATAAGTAATAAGCCCATCATGAAATAAACATAGTTCATCATCTTCTTATACTTCAATCCCATATGTAATAGAAAAGTATCAAAGCAATAAACACAGTAAATAAATCGAAATGGACTATCAAAACACTAATAGAGGAGATAAGTTCAACAAACAAGTTCAATAATGTATCAAAAAATAAAATAGAATGAGCAAACAAATGAACTATTAGATAAGGAACTTGGAAGTGGGTCTTTTTCCAATCTTAAGCTCTTTGGTGTTGGATCTTATCTTTTGCCTCTACTCACTCTTGCCCAAAAGAATGAACGCTCATACTAGCTTTAACTCTACGTTTCTCTCTCTGCTATTTTTATCTTCTTTCTCACCAACCGACTGCTCTTTGTTTTTTTTTCTCTTCTCTCTGCCTCCAGCTTCCTTTTCTTTCTATAAACTTTTCTATTTATTAAGAGAGTCTAGTTTTAGGTTTTGTTTTAACTCGCTATCACCTGTATGCTTGACATGTGTGTTATTAATTTCAATTAAGAGAATGTGCACGAGCGTGACAAATTTGTCACCCTCGTGAGAGTCATTGTCATGCCCATGACAACTTTTTCATGGGCATGACTCCAATGCATGGACAGTCATGAGTATGACAAACAGGTCTTGCCTAGTTTTTCTTATTTTTGAGTAACATTCACAAAATACTCCTCAAATCCTCATTTCATTCAATTTTGGATTAAAACACAATAATTTGTAAATAAAATCAAAATATAAAAGCTAGCAAAATTAATCGAAATTAGTGACAATACTATCAATTCAATTAACTGATTACCAAACATGTTTATCAGTTGTTAGTCAAACAACTAAATATCTCTTGACATTCCAAAAAATAGGTCAAACTATCAAATATCTCTCAATATTTCAAAAAATAGCTAATCATCTATTTTTATTTTTATTTTTTTATAAAAAGGAATAAGCGAAACTAATTACAACATAGGTCTAGGGGGCGGCCCTCGAGAGATCCTCTACAAGGAGAAAATGACACCCAATGAGTGGGTCCGCTAGATAGGTAACTCCGAGATCAAACGTAGTGTCGTGATTTGCGAGTCAATCCGCGCATCTGTTGTTTTCTCGATAGATATGACGTTATACAACAGTCCAATTCCGGGTGAGCAGCTCATGTATACCTTGAACGATGGGATTGAGGGCATTGGCTCTGGTGGCTGCAGAGGAGATTAAGTGTACTGTCGTAGTGGAATCCACCTCTAACTCAATCCGGCGATATCCCAGATTCCAAGCGATTGTGAGTCCAATGAAAATGTCCCAAAGTTCTGTGGACATCGGAAAACACCAACCGAGGTTTTGTGAGAACCCTCCGAGCCAGTGCCCTGTATCATCTCGTAGAAGCCTGTCGGCGGAAGCTGTGAATGCAGATCGTTTACTGATGCCATCAGTATTAAGTTTCACGCTAATCATCTATTTAATAAACGAGTTCTTTTATCTTTTTGTACGGAAAAGTTGTTGCAGTTCTCCATGTTATTTAACCGTGTTGTGAAGTCAAATTATAAATTAGCAACTCAATGTAAAAAATCTTAATTTTTTATATATATAAATAATACCTATCTATAAATTTACTTCCACATCATGGTTCGATTCACAAAAAACAATACAATAATACTTTATTGTAATGAAAATTAAAAAGATATGTTGTTGTAAAAATCAATATTATATTACATATTTCAAAATATTAATACTTTAAAGTTCCATTTTAAAAATATATGTATAAATTTATAAATTTGATTTAATTCAAAAATATAATTAACATTTTTTTGTAAGATATATCTTTTTAAAAGGCAACATATCATGATATTATGTACTAAAATGTCAATGATTTAAAGTTCAGCGAGCACAATCACAGTCGACCTTCCCTTAAGTAAGTTGAAAATTATAATCTGTCGTAAAACATAAGAAAAACAAAAACCAGTGAAGCAGCATAGGATCCCTCGTGATCAACGGTCCAGAAACATTAACGCTAAATTTTTTTAAAAAGCATCGAATACTAAATTAGTAACCAATCAATCAAAGGCTGCTTAACTAAAGTCGCTCATGAATTCTAACGGTCACTTCAATTCCATGAAACATAAAACTCAGGAAGCCCTTCAAGAATCTCTTGACCGTTCTGTCCTTCTATGTCCCTGTCTCTCTAACGCTCCTCTTCAGCAATGCACCTGTTCCATTAACCGATTCTCTCTCAATTTTTGGGTCCATTTAATAACCCAGAAACTCATCTATTGAGAGTGAGCAATGGGTTGCTTCTTTGCGTGTTTTGGTTCTGCCAAAGATCGCAGACGCCGCAAACGCCGTCTCAAGGTTCAAAACCGAGACCAGGTGAGGCCTTTCTGATTCTTGTTTCAGTTCACTCTCCTTCTTTCCTCATGGGGTTTTGTTTTTATTTTTGATGCGCATGAAACATAGCAGTATGTGATTCACATAGTTGGGGGGCTCTCTTATGTTGTATGTTTCTTTGGGTTTAAATTCAAAGATTTGAAGTCTTGATTGTCTTACCACTTGATTGTAGCTTAAATTGACTATTGCTTACAGATAAAATCAGGTGAAGTTACAGTAGAATCTGTGGTTCCTTTGGTACATGGCCAATTTGACAAATCCATCAGTCCTGCTTCTGAAGTTAGGTGAGGAGCCGTGAACTTGCTTTTGGTCCTCATTGTACTCTTCTTTTCTCTTTTCTTGTGTTGTTTTTGTCATTTGTTTCGGACATAAATCTTGATGGCTTACGATTCCAGGGATAAGCCGGATGATCAATTAACTTCAAGTCCCCCAAGGAAAGTAACATTTGATCCGAATGTAAAAGCTTATGATCATGTTTCCCAGGAGTCGACTGAATTTCCTCCGGATAAAGGAGATGGTGGCAACATTTTTGAAGAGGATGATACTTCAGTTAAAACAAGTAAATCTTGGTCCTCTTCATCCGAAGATAGTTCTATCACCAGCTTGGGATCTCACCCTCCCAACAATAGATACCAGAATTTGAGGGACAGTGACGATGAATTGGACTATGAGCAAAGCGACATTGACGATGATGAGGACAGTGATGGTAATGGTGGGTTAGACTATGACGATATATGTGAGAATGATGCGATTATGGATTCGAGTCAACAAATGCCTAAGCATAAAGTGGTGACTGAGGAGATTGATGGTTCTGCGGCAATAAGTGGGTTGCCTCGGAGGGAAGTTAAGTTCAGTCAAAATGTTCGGGATAGGAGTGCTTATGTTGATTCCGTGCTGAACCCTGTTGAAAATCTTTCTCAGTGGAAGGCTGTAAAAGCAAAAGGGAGACCAGCATTGAGGCCGCAGAAAGAGAATCTGAGATCAGATCAAGAACCCCTGGTTTCGTTTGGCTTGGAACCTGGTTTCAGAGAATTGTCATTCAGCTTTAAATCAAATTCTCATCAATCAAAGATGTCAAACCAAGAAATAGCAGTGGATGCCAGCTTGTCTAATTGGTTGAGTTCATCAGAACATACACCTATGAACGAGCCTAGCGCAACTGGTTTAGATACAATTACACCTGAGAAAAGCATGCTACCGGGATCAAATTCACCTAAGACCTTTGAAGATAGACCTATTCTAGGAGCACTAACAATGGAGGAGCTCAAACAATTTTCTGCTTCTTCTTCACCAAGGAAGTCTCCGAGCCGCAACCCTGATGATATGCCAATAATAGGGACGGTTGGGACATATTGGAATGGTAGCAGCTCTGCCAAGGATTCTGGTTCTTCTTCTTCATACAAAGGAATACCAAACACAACCAGCAAGTACAGAGAGGTATACGCTAATTAAGATTTGTTGGGAAGCTTTTGAATTTAGATGGTTATGGAAAATAATCAAGTTTGATGGCTCTGCAGGATAAGAAAGTTAACTGGCATTCTACCCCATTCGAGACAAGACTTGAGAAAGCTTTGAATGCAGATGCAGCTAAAGTCCACTCTTATCACGCTTCAAATGTTTGCTAAAACAAGTTTGGAGTGCTGCCTTTTTTGTGTGTGTGTGTGTATGTGTGTTTGTGTTTATAGTCTTTTCTTTCTTCCTGAATGTGGGATACCTTGCTTGTAATTCTTTTTAAGTGATTTGTTTGATGGTTATACATTTATTGACTCTTTATTTATAATTTCTATTCCTTTCCATTCTGCTTGAATTTAGTCTGACTAACTTGCATGTGCAATTACATTCAAATTATGGGGCAATTACAGAAACTGACGTTCTTCTTTCCTTTTTCCTGCATAACTGCAAAACAAAAATAAAAGGAAGGTCTTAAAAACCTTTAAAATTCTGTACATTCATCATATGCCCAAATGTATACAATACAATTGAACAAGTAATCTAAACAAAATTGAAGATGGTAGATGGAACTTTTTCTTTAAAATTGTTTTAGGATACGCTTGCATTGTTCAGGAAAATTTGAACAAACTCTCGATGAATGCTGCCACAGAAGTTGTTAAATGCAACATAAAATAATTTTTAGGTTTCTCGGGCCAGTTATTAGAGAAGATAATGTTCTGGTAGTTCTTGCTCAAATCAACCTCTGAATCTTTCAAGATTATCTATTTAAGGAGGAAGCATGTAGCATGTAGATTAGTTGGTTAAGTGAAAGACTTAATTTGACGAAACTTAATAGAATGGTTGAACGGTAGAAGGAATGTGACTGTGAGAAAATTGTATATCAGTTGAAGCTCTGTTAGATTTGACAAATCTCTACTTTCTGGAGGTATGGGACCTGTAATTTTTTCTGAAAAAAGGAAGACACAGTTCAACTTATGGCTATTCAATTCCAATCCGAGGTGGTGTTATCACAAATAAATTACTGGCTTGGAGTTGCAAAGAAATTAGTTCTTATCATTTGGATAGGAGATAGGGATTGATATTATCAGATAGTTTAATCTCAGAAATTCGAGTTAATGGATACCTTTGAAGTTGTTTGATGACAGTTAAAAACAAGTGAGCTGGTGGCAGAGACCTAGTTCTTCTGGGATTGTCGAACTTAAACATGCCAAGTTTCCAGTAGAAGAGGTTTCACATTTATACACCATTCAACTTGTTTATTCCAATATAGACTATTTTGTAATTTTTAAAAATTTTAGGGACTATTTTATAAATTTAAAAAATTACCCGAAACGATACTCAGTATCAATCGGTATTGGTACAGTTCTGTTCCAGAACCCAATCTGATACCGAGTTCGGTACGGTATTCATAATTTTGCTCGAGACACATAAAACATAGAGAATTTATGTAAGTTAGATTTAACATATGAAACCTAGAGAAATCTTATTTTCTAGCTAACCATTTTCATTACTTTCCTTTTTTCCCACTTCTTTTCGAAAGAATGAATCGTGTTGTTCATTGATAAAACCCTGCCAATTGGTTGCAAAACAACTTCCTTATTTTCAATAAAACAAATCTAATCAAAGACAAACTATAGTCTATTGTGCTTTATTAGCTTAAATTATCCTACAGTCAATGCCTTTCTTATTCACATATCACCCGAATCCTAGTAAAAACCAAAAAAAAAACTAATAATCTCCCAAAGTCAGGAGTGGTTACACGTAAAGTTTACCAACCCAGATTGTATGTACCGATTAATCAAAAGTTAAGATGAACGACTTTCCTAAGAAAAGGACGCATAACATGTGTATTAATTAGAAGAAATCATTTTGAATAAAAGCTTGATTGCACTTTCATACATACCTACGTATCAACAAGTGGGGACCTCTCCTGCTTTGAAGAACTGACCTATGTAAGCCACCAACCCACCAAAAGAAATTATATAGAATAATACTACTATAGTATGCTTCTATCGCAGATTTTACTTTTGCCTTCTCAAAAGCTACATGGAAATCTCATTCTGTCCTAATGATTCTTTTTTTCTCTGGTAATTCTTTTTCCACAAAACGGACGCAGGGAAGATTTTCACCTTATATATGAAACGGAACGTTATGTCTTTTATTACCGTACGTATTCAAAAGCTCTCCTATTATACCTACTTATGTCTATTTATTACTTTTTTCAATAATTAAAAAATATTGTTCAAAACTGATCAAATTATTAATTAATCAGTTAATTTTCGTAAATTCATAAATCTTATAAATAAAAAAATAAATCAATTAATTTTTAGTTAACAATCTTTTTAATTAAACCTCAAATTCTTCAACAAATAAATAATAGCAATCTCTTTCTATCATATTTTAAACCATTTAATTTTATTTAATCCTTAACCAGTTTAGAAGCAATTTAATCTCAATTGAATATTTTAAACCTTAAACATCTTATTTTATCAGTTTAATTTTTGATTTAATTTTTAAAACGTTAATTTTTTTTACATCTTTGACGTTCCTTTTCAATTTTATCGAAGCTGGTCTACTCAAGTAAGGAAAAAATGTACTTGCTTATAAGAAAGTACAGGCCAAAAATGGTAGAATACTTAAATCCTATATAAAGATCAAAATCTACATCACCTAACGCATGCTACCAACCAACCAAGGCCTTCCCTCATGCAGTGTAATTGATGTCCTGCGTTGGCATTTTATATAGAATGGGACAAAGGCTGCGTTTATATTTGTTGAAATCTCAGTAATAGTGATGACTGAGAATGAAGGCCGGCCAAGTTATATTAGCTAGCTTGTCCTGATCTCTGGTCCCATTAGTAGATTCATTCAATCCTAACAACTACATTAGAATGGTGTAGCTTATGTCAGTTCCAGAAGTCCAAAAGAAACAGCGCAAACCAAGATATGTATAAAAAAATAGAAACAGAATCGGATAAAGCCCACCATCAAGATAACATAAATAATTGTTACTTCATGCAAGAATTTGTCTACTTCCTCCTCTATAGTCATTTGGAAATTGTTATTATTATTTTGCTTCGGGTCCACGCTTTGAAGCGAGGTAGCCTCTTCTTTGAACTCTGCCCCCTGTAAAACTATCCAGATAAGTTAGCAGCTGCCACGAAAATTTTAATTGACGTACGTGTTGTTATTGTTAGAGAATATATAAAATTAAATAATAGTTTAAATTATTACGGTAAAATAGTCATTTAATATGGTATCAGAGTTTTAATGACCAAATAGTCATGAGTTCGAATCCTACCACTCACCTATTCTAATTAAATTAAGCACAAAGTAAAGTAGGTCTGTGCAAGTTTCAAGTCTAAGAAGCTTTTATTTAAGAAAGTGTATTAGAGAATATATAAAACCAATTGAGTTGGCCTCACACAACAGCTTAAGTTATTGTAGTGAAATGATCATTTAATACATGTAACAAGCAAATTTAAGAGACTATATTTCCGTGGAGTCACACACGTTAAAAAAGAGACGCAATTCACGATTTAGTTAAGTAAATTTATTCTATAGGCTAATGTCACAATGAATATTAAAGCAGAGAGTTGTAATTCATGTACAAATCGATCTTAAAACAAGTCAAGGAAGCTCTGTTTTATAGTGTTATCAGAACCCACGAGGTCTTGGGTTCGTGTTCGCCTAAAGGGTGGTCCGTTGTGGGAGTGATTACGAGCAGATGACTGGGATTTGGCTGCGGCCACCACCAATTTGATGGTGATCGCAAATTTTGGTGGTGTTCGAAGAAAATTATAATGTGGAAATGCCTTCTATTTCGTCCTTTGAAATGGTCGACGTCGGTGAATGGTAGGTGATCAAATTCCACTCCACTTGATTATCTATCCCACCAAGAAATACTATTCTATCTGCTGCACAGGAATAATAACTAAAGCATTTTTTAATCCAATTTCGAAGACTTTTTCGCCTTGAAAGAAACTTTCTTTGAGGGTGTTAATGAATTACAGGGATTTAAAACAAAAATGTTACCATCGGCAGAAGAGTAAAGTCAACTTTTAATACTATTGTTTACGTTTCACATTTTACTATTTTGTGATGATAATTTGTATGTAGAAAGTGAAAGATGAAGTTAAATTATACTTTCTCCAAGTTCACGAACTTCAAGACAACTGGAACTGGACACGGTAATTGCAATGCAGACAGTAAAATATTATATCGTGACTTTGATTTATTGTGACGTAAAGGGACCTAATAAAAGTTTAGTCCCCAGATTAGGTTTTCTGTCACGGTCGCGTTAAGAAAGCATGCTGCGTCCGGAAACAAAAAGAATTCAAACATGGTGTGCAAATCGCTCAGGTTTGGCTGTCTCATCAAACTTTTCAGGTGCGAAAGTTTTAGCTTCTGCTAGTTTGACCGGCTTTATTTTATTTGAAACCCTTTAGTTAAAGATAAATTGACCTAAAAAAGATATATTCATTACCTTTTTTTTATACGTTTTTAAATATTATTTACTAAATAAATTTTTAGAGTAATTATAAAAAGAAATCATTACCGCAATTTTAATCTTTCTAAATAAATAAATAATATTATGATAAGAGTATTTTGTTGAATACATCCAGACCAAATTCTAGATTAAACCATAAGAAATACATTATTAAGAATTTAAAACAAATATTTCTCAAAAAAAGAATTTAATTAAAAGAAATAAATATAAGGACTGTAAATTTTATAAATTTCAAGTTCTATCATTATATGCAGAAGGGTATAAAAAAGAAATAACTAAAAGTTATATTTAATAATAATATAATTACTAACATATCATCATCATTAAAATCACTTCAAAACTTTTAACGTGGTTAGATTTAAATATAACATGTATTATTATTTTATAGATAACTGAAAAAAAAAAACAACACACATACTCAATACATAAAACTTCCAGTTTTGTAAAGATTTAAGAAGAGTCGTAATGTACGCAACTTTTTTTATATATTTTTATAAAAAAGCAATTTTTGTTACTTGAATTTAACTTGAACCTGTAACTCTATAATTACAAAGAATCAATTTTATCGTTTACTTCAAAGCCTTAATAAAATAATAATAACATGATATTATTTTCACCATCTAAAAATTCTTAAATATGAACCAGGGTGTTTCATCACGGGTATTGCTTTTCTCTTAATTCCAAAATATTGTATTTTAGAATTTAAACAGTTGATTAAGAAACATCTGTCTCACAAAATAGAAAAAAAAAAGTTATTCACCTTACTTTTTAAATTTTTAGAAAAGAAAATCAAAAGAAATTTATATAATAGTTTTAAATTTCCAACATTATATTTCAAGAACAATATAATTTTTTTCAAAAATATTTAAAGGGTTGTACTACTCTTTATAAGTAGTTGATACAATACTATGATATGATTTTTATTAAGTTTATTTTATTAAAATATAATAGGATTTTCAAAGCACATGATTAATATTGAAATTTTAAATTTTGTAGTACTAAATTTTTAATCGGAGACACGTTACCATAATTACCGTAATATCTCATACTAGAATTTAATGTGATTACTAAATAGTGGCCTAATTTTTTGGGTTAATTATAAAAAAAATCTCAAACTTCGCTAATTTTGCAATTATAGCTCGAACTTCAGAAAATAACAATAAATTTTTCAATTTTTCCAATTTTTACCCAAATTTCAAATTTTGATAATAAAATACTCAAACTTTCAATTTTTCAATTCTAGCTCAACATTAGTGTCTATGTTAAGTTTGCTGACGTGACTTGTCATATATTTCAGAAACTTTAACTATTAATATGCATCAACAAAATTTAATACAACGAATAAAGATTAATGAAATGACGTTGTTGTTAAAAATAGAATCCTTATATCAGTTTATGCAACCTCAGCCATTCGTTATCTGTTTACTCTCACGATGCCCTCAGCCCTCAGCCCTTTGTTTTTTATTTGTTCTTCCAACACTCCAAACCACTCTCACGTTATAGTTTACTTCACTAACAAGTTCTTCATTTTTAGTTTGTTCTCTCGATGCCTTTAGAGTGAGGGCATCAGGCATTACGTAATCTGAAAATCCAAGAGTGAAGGCGTTGAGAAAACAAACTGAAAATAAAAGAAAATACTGAAATCAAAGTGTGAAGTTGTCGGAGTTACGTAACCTGATTTAATTCATTTTTAAACAACAGTATGGTTTTAATTATGTGATTAAATAATGTTGTTTCATTAATCTTCATTTGTTTTGTTAATTTTGGCTTATATGTATTAATAGTTAGAGTTTCTTAAACACATGAAAAATCACATTAATAAACTTAACGGAAACACTAGCGTCTGGCTATAATTGAAAATTTTTAAAAGTTTGAATATTTTATTGTCACTTTTTGAAGTTCAGGCTAGAATTGAAAACAATTGAAAGTATAACCATTGTATTGTCACGTTTTGAAGTCTGGGCTAAAATTGAAAACAATTGAAAGTTTGAACATTTTATTGTTATTTTTTAATATTGGGTTTTTTTAAGAGCAAAAAACTTTAATATAATATTGGGGTTATAATTGCAAAATTAAACAAAATTTGAGATTTTTTTTAATTAACCCTAATTTTTAATACTATTTTCATGATAATAGAAATGGACAAATCATAATGCGTTTACTTAATAGTCTAATACACTTCGATTTTTATTATTACCTTTAAAGGGCTGGTATTTTTTATTAAAGAGAGAAGGCACAACTTCCAAAAAAAATTGAGATTAAGGATTGTCTAGTAATTTATTTCATAATTAAGTGTTAAGCTTTAAGAATGGAGTACTGATTGTACCTGAATGACTATAATTAACTATCCTAAAAGTTCGATGACTTTTAGGATACTTTTTCCTTATCAAGTACAAAACCTTATTATGAAGTAAGAGTACCAAAATTTGATTCGGAAAAAAAAAAGTATTTGTGAACTTTTTGAATAAGATTTGATTGATCATAATTTTAAAAGACTTTTCATGTTCTGACAATGAAAGAGATATAAATATTTAGTTATCGGAATACATTTTTTAATACAAATTATTAGAAAATAATTTTTTATTAATTAGAGGTAAGATTATATATTATTAGATTTTTTTAAATTCCAAGTAAAAGCGAGAATTTTGTTGATTTATTATTGAAGTTGAATTACAAAATTAAGAATAAAAAAACTAACCAATATTCGTTAAATTGAAAGAGAAGAGAAAAGATAGGGGTTGGTAGGGCTAAAGGAGCAAAGGAGATTATAATTTAATTATAATTAGTATCGAAAAAAAATAATTGAGAAATTAGTAAAGGAGAAAACAATATTAATTTGGGGAGCACAAAAAAATGGATGCAAAGTACCACCTTTAAATTCTTGTCCAGATTTTCAATTTAAGAAAAAAAAAATACTTCACTATAATTGCAGTTTTCATTGGTGTGAGCCTATAGAAAAATCTTGAAATCAAAATCTCCCAAATAATTAAAAATCGTATATGATAAAATGACCTCAGACTCAGAGAAATAACACTTGTAAATGTAATTGCGTCTACCTCATCAAATGCCAAAAGGTCAAGTATTAGTGATGTGATGTCGACCAAAACGCATAGCTGTCAATGTAAACCAATCCCAAAAATTGACAATATGGTTCTGACTTCGTCATTTGAGGCGGAATTGAATCACACTTCTGCGATCGTTCAATTGTCCACAATTTATGACATTTCCTCAATTTAATGTAAACTAAATAATTTTTATGAGTGCCGTGGAGAATTGAACGAGGTAAGGTTTAAAAACTTTTTCCTGACCGACTAACTTCATCCGATGCTGACGTTTCATTTTTTAATTAATTTTGTAAGGACTCAATTAATAATTAATGATTAATCACAAAATAATTTTCTAATTTCGTAAACACAAAAAGAGTTATTTCATTTTTAATGGCAACAGGGCTTATAAGGTTAGATCTGTTGAGAAAATCGACCGGATTCGAGCAGGTTGGCAGCTAAATAAGACTGAGATTAATAGTAAAGAACACACAGAGTTTACGTGGAAAACCTTCAAATTGGGATAAAAATCATGGGCAAGGATAAAAGACTTTTACTATTGAAAAAACTGGAGAATTACAAAGAGAAACTAGACCTACAAAAATATACAAAATATTTTTGTCTCTCTCTTTTTCTTTCTTTTCTCTCTCACCTCACTTCTCTCTATTTGTTCTCTTCTTTTTGCTTCCTTCATCTCCTACCTATTTATAGGCAGGAGATTTGGGATAGCTGGCCAAAGCAGCCAGCCATCCTTCAACATTGGTAGGCACCGATGGT
>JANSVB020000191.1:2843827-2858391 GCA_025504935.2 Erythroxylum haughtii
ATTATTGAAGTGTTATAGGTTTAGAAATGTGTTTGTATGTGTTGGGATTCCGGACAGGAGGTCCGATGAATTGTGTTGATGATACTGCTGGAATTGAGATATTGAACTACTTATTGTGTATGAATTGTGATTTGGATATATGGATATGTGTGTTATGTATCTATTGGCAAAAGAAAAATAAGAATTGGTTAAAAAGAAGAATTATGAGACATATATGAATGTGAAGGATAAAATAATTGAGTTTATGGAAGTGATCAATCCAAAAGGGAAAATTGGAATGGTTTTGAATAAAAATGAATAAAATGAAAGAAAAAAATTTATACCGGATTCGGATTTGCTTAGATTGGTTTAGTCTTAAGGTTTCCAACATGATATTCTCCTAACATATTCGTTTTTGAATGTCAGATCCGCTTTTGATTTGTTTCCGCTTTATGATTTGATTGAACCATTTTGTTTGCTTTCGTTTCCGAGCCATTCGATTCGCTTTCGATTCTTATGACTTTCGATCCGATTTGTGTTTTCGCCTTTCCGATATGCTTTCGCTTTTGATTCCGATTTGTTTTTCTTTTGCATTTGTTTTGGCCCAATTTCAGGTTTAGGATTCGAGCCATTTGTTTCGCTTTGTTTTCTGATTCGTGAGTTCGTCCGTTCTTTTGTTTCGCTTTCTGTTTCCGTTTTCTGTTTTTCCGGTTGGGGTCCGGTTCCAAAATCGGGTCCCAACATAAATAGTTTTAAAGAATAGGAATAGAACTAAAGATAGATGGTTTGGAAATTATGACCCTATATGTGTCTTATGCAAAGAAGAGGAACAAGATAGAAATCATTATTTTTTAGTGCAGGTACTCAAAGGTCATTTGAAGTAAGGTGTTGCATTTACTGATGGAGCATTGTCAATCGTAGGAACGGAATAGGGTCTTGGCATAGGCCATAAAAAAGGATAAGGATCTCAAGATAAATAGAATGTTATTTAAGACAACCTTTATATCTACAATCTATTCAATCTGGAGAGAAAGAAATGGCAAAATTTTCCTGAAAAACATCAACTAGCAGATTACACACTAAACTGGATTAGAGAAATCATAATCGAAAGAAATGCACAAAACAATCTCACATTAAAAATGAAACTTAGATGAAATCTTTGAAACTTAGCTCCTAGGCTCACTTTATCGAGCAATTTGTTTTGTAATATCTCTTTTAATTTAATGGTGGAATAGCTTTTCTGGTGTCAATAAAATTTCTTCATTCGTCTTTTAATTTTTTTTAATATAGTTCTTTAATCAAATTTTTTTTAATTATTCTTAATTTTTAAATTTTTTATTTTCTATTATCATAATTAACAAAAGTGTAAACATAGCATACCATGTTATATAATGCTAACATAACAATCACATAAAGAATCATCAATATGTTACATCATAATATAATGACATAATAATATTGTGAAACCCACTAAAATATGTGAAACATGCCATATAATGCTAATATGACAATCTTACAAAGACACATTAGTATGTTACATCATAACATTATGACATAATAATATTGTGAAACCAACTAAAATATGTGAAACATGCCACTTAATCATGATGAAGGTATGTCATTATGTGGATTCGATGTTGACATTACAAATCCATATAATGATAAATAAATACGACATTGTAGATCTATAAGACTAGGAAAACTAAAACTCACACATTTCTCATAATAATTCTTTTACTATTCAAATCATTCAATTAAGAAATTATTTCTAGCAAAAGGATTCATCGAGGAATTCTGAACTTTGTTCTAGTTATTCATATATATCATTTTTGAAGATTCCAAACATTAAAGATGTGTCGCTAACAAATAATAAGATTAATAAATCATATAATAAAATGGTGTCAATAATTGAGTTTTTGGTTTTTTGATAGTTTTAAAAATCAATATGTATTAATTGCATAGCTCATTTAGCCTAAAATATCTTAGTTAATGCAATGTCTTCTAAAGCACATATAAAATTAAATATAGGCAGTATATAAAAGGGTAACTTCCTACTTTACAATGCCGATAAATATAATTTGTATTAATTATCTTAACCTCTATGCCTAGTCAAAGTTGCTCCTGTAAGGGTCTTTTTTGGTCAATATATTTATTTTGCCTTTTAGCCTAGTTGGAGTTACTCTTATACGAGTCCTTTTTGGTATGTATTTTCATCTTGCCATGTTGGGACCCGATTATAAATATTGGGACTCGATTTCGGAACCAGACCCCAACAAAAAAATGGATACAAAGCGGAAACAAAGCAGTGGAAATCTAATTTGGTTCGGAAATCTAATTTGGTTCGTTCAAAGCGAAAACGAACAAAAATGCACAAGCGAAAGGAAACGAAACTCGAAATCATAAAACGGAAACAAATCCGAAATCGGAAACGGAGGAACGGATTTACATAATCAATTCATACACAATAAGCACTTCAATATTTCAATTCCAGTCAATCAACACAATTCATCGGACCTCTTGTCCGGAATCCCAACACAAATCAAACTCATACGTAATCAAAGCACTTCAATAATTCTCAAACATCAGTATCATCGGACCTCCTGTCCGGAACCACATCATAATCAATCACATTCATCCATATTCAAGTCACATTTATATCTCAATTCAATATACAAATTTATAATTCATATACATCATGAACTAAATGCTTATAAATCATTAATGGCATCCTAAGCCATATACAATACCAATATCAAAATCCAAATTACACAAAATACAAGATATGCAAAATCGAACAAAAGTCTTGACTTTCTTTCATCCGATCTCCTACTCGAAACCTGGAGATGGGGATGAAAGTGGGGGTGAGCTTATAGCTCGTGGATAACATGTTTTTAAATCAAAAAATAAGCAAAAATTATTTTCAAAAATTTTCAATTCATAGAAATTTCGCGGTAGAAAAATCATCACATATTTATTCCTCAAAATTTCTCAATTTTTCAAATCATTCACGAACAAATCAAAAACATGAATGCACCACAAATATAAACAAAATCAAAAAAACACATAAACACATCAGAATGGATTAGGTCGGTCCAAAACAGAACGTACTACACATTCCCGCATAGCGGTCCTGTGCAGCCGTGAATAGAACGTACTACACCTTCCCGCATAGCGGTACGGTGTAGCCGTGAACTTATGGGAGTCCATAACGGAGCTCCAATGCCATTAGCGGACAGGCGGGCGAAGCCTATAAAAAGACAAGTGCACTTGAATCAACTTATGGGACCTAACCAAACCCACATAACACATTTCACACTTGATAATCGGATTGCCCGAAGGCATGTTTCGAAAACTTAATTTTCATATCATGTCATATCAGACACATTGACATTTACAAATTCACATATTCAAAAACCACATGACAATCATTCAAGTATCTAACAAATTTCCACAATTTCAAATCTCACATGATGATCAAAATCACATAACTATTCTTTAATCAATCAAACACAAGAATGCAACACTTTTTGCAATATCGTCAAATCATTCAAACACAATGCATGAAACAATTGCATCATTTTATTAAATCATCCGAAACAATTGTAACAATTTATCCAATTATTCGAAAACGATAATTTAGAAACATTTGCTTTCTTGATTTTTCAAAAACACGTAATCAGCTTATAATTCAAAATATAAACACGGTACCCACCTCATTTTCATGCTTGAAACTTGTCCAAAGCATCAATTTCTCCATTGCTTCTCCTATTTTCCTCAAAATTCCCTAATTAATAATCATCCAAAATTCAACATCACATAAGGCATAATCATCAAAATTGAGCTCAGAAATCACAAACTCAGACCATATCCAAGCAATCTAAACCAAAATCTCATTAAAAATTCAAAGATCAAAAATCTTCTCTTACCTTAATCTTCTCCAAATCTGAATTTTCTTGGCTCATAATGGAGCTCTCTTCTTCTTCCATCCTTTTTCCCTCTTGGAGCAACGTAAAAATCTTGCTTAAAACCCAAGAAAATCGAAACCCTAGACTTTTCTTTCTTCTTTCTTCTTCTCCCATCTGAAACCCACTTCTCTTCTTTCTTTCCTTTGTTTCTTTCTTCCCTAATTTCGTGCTTGAAGCCCCTTTCTTTTTTCATTTAATGAATGCCAAAAGACCATAAAGCCCTTCCTTAAAAGCCTATAAACTTAAAAGCTTAAGTAACCTTCCAATTTTTCCCTTCATGCCTTCTTTACACTTTGATTTCTAACACTTTAATTTAATTTAATCCAATCAATTTATCCCATATGCTCTTACTCAATTTAACATGTTGATTATTCACATTAACATGCTAATTAAATCCTCAAAATCATAAACTAAATCAAAGTCTCAAAATTCATTAAATCATGTTTTGGTTAGGATATTTTTCAAATCATCAAATTGAAGGAATTTGTTAAAATTTCCTTCTAGAGAAATTTTCCTCATAGTCTCAATTTCATAATGACACCAAAATCATTTAATTTGGTGCACTACTCCAAAAGTTATTCGCCAAACATTTCAGACTTTTCTTATGCTAACACATTTTCTAGCGATTTACTTCCATCCAAAAATTGACATTCTTAAAGACTCAATTGAAACTCGAGTACTTCAGCACATTTGTAGCCCTATTTCTCTAGTTTAATCCAAATTAAGAATTACCTCATTTGGATGACTAGAGCAAACATTATGGGCACAATACTTTCAGCTATTACTAATCCAAGACTGAACATTTAAAACCGACTTCAATTTAGAAATTGAAAATCTTAGGGGCTAAATGGAAATTCAATTCCTTCATTTGACTTGTAGCCCCATGTCTCCATTTTATTTTGCAACAAGAATCAGTTCGATTGGATCTCCACAGGCCATGAATTTTCCAAAAGACTGACCCATGTTCTTAAAACTTTCCAACTCACATTTGATTAAATCAATCATCCTCAATTTAATCTCAAAAATCCCCAAATTTTCCATAAAGAGGTAGAGGGTTCTCTTAGGAATTCAACGCTTCAAAAATCAAGTCAATCGGATGTCGGATGGAAAATTTATAAAAAAAAGATTGAGCAAGGGTCAGATTAGGGAAGGAGAATAGCAAAAATCAGGAGGAATCAAAACGGCATCGCTTTGGGAGGGCACTTACGCTCCAAAACGGCAGCGCGCTGGGCGAGCGCGCGCTCGCCCTCATGAGCGCTCGCGAGGGCGACCAGCTTGCGGGATGAACTGGTCACCCTCGCGGACTCGTTGCAGGACGATGAGCCTAGGGCGAGGGCGCCTGCCAGTTCCGAATTTCCCTTTTTTTCCTACTAAAATATATATATATATAACCGAATTTTCTAAAATTCATAGCTCTTGATTCCGAACTCCAAATTTGACAAATTTGGTATCAACATAAAGTTGAAAGGAAGCTCTACAACTTCCATGAAGAACCCAAAAACCAATTCCATCTTTAAAGTGCTTAAATTTCTAATCAAAGTTTCTGTCCCATTTAATGTCTCCCTAAACAATAACTAAACTTCAAAATTTTCTATCTTTCAACTCCAAGGTCCGAACATGTCATATTTTATATCATTGAAAAGATCAAAAAGCAACCTACAACTTTCTTGAAGGACAGAAAAATCAATTTGGCCTTTAAGGGAGTCAAATTTCCAATCAAAGTTTTTGTTCACTAATACTCTTCCCGTACAGTAACAGCAACTTGTAAAAATCATAACTTCCTATTTCATGGTCCACAAATTTCATAATTAACATCAATGGAAAGATCAAAACATAATATAAAACTTTCAAGAACACTTTAAGAGCAAAATCAGCCTCTATATAGATCAAAAAGTCAGTCAAATTTATTGTTCAATTACTATCATCCTGAACAGTAACACAATTTCTAAACTTCATAACTTCTCATCCCATTGCCCAAAAATTCTTATGGCTGCCTCTAAAGCTTAGACAACATACTAGCCAATGTCACAGATATTGCTTGTTCAATATTATTAATATGATGTTGATATCTCTTTCAGGCTTTATTAGTTAGATCTAAATTAGGCTTTGGTTGAATTGTAGTGTCAAGAATATACAATTTATTTTCTTGCTTAAAAACAAATTTCAAGTTAAAATAATAATATAGGAATTTAGGTCTTGTAATCCTGTGCTTCATAGGAACAAACTGTTACTTGTTTTATCTAATAACCAAAAAGATATAAAAGAAAAGGTATTTTTAACTCATAAAACCAAATAAAATAAGGACTTCATAAATATTTAATTACTCGCATTATTTTATTCAAAATAATAGATCTCACTAGTATTTCAAAAAAATTACTTTTTCTCTAGTGAGATAGGATTCCATTTAAAGTTAGTTGATTTTGAGTTAATTAACACACTAACTAAATTTAAATTAGGTAGATAATTATTAATCATATCTTGTGTTACTTTTAAATCTGTTATAGGTGACAACTCTTGTCAAAGCATACTTTATATTTTATTCCTAACCTTATCTCATTTGATAATGAATTACTTATCCAAATCATACAAATTTAATTAAGTAGGACCTTTTAATTTAAGATAAATATATTTATTTAAAGGGCTTTAAGTTACTTAACAAGTCTTATAATAAATAGAACTCTAGTTTTTATATTGAATAATGAAAAGCAACAATCACATTCTAAATTTCTAAAAACAACCATGTTCTACATTTTTTTAAAATAATCACTTTATAAATATATACTTAATATTTAATTGAAGGATTTAAAAAGTTTTAAAATTAATGTCTTGTCATAATTAACATAATCTTATTATACTAATTATATCTAATATAATTGAATTACGAAGTATAACACTTTAAAACTTTGCTTGATTCTAATTAATGATTTGATAACTAATGTAACTTAGTAATATTAGATTTAAAAAACTAAATTAAATATCTAAAATATTCCTAATAAAAATTCACCCTTGTGAAAACAATTTTCAAATAATTAGAAAACACTTATCCTTATTTATTAGGAATTCAAACAAATTTAATCTTAATCTTATTAAAAAATTATTCTAATTAAAAATAAAAATTTTAAAAATAAAAAATAAAAATAAAAAGGGGTCAGTCTGTTGTATGCAATACATATGCCTTAGTCAATGTGCCAAGCATTGACTGGCATATTCAATGTACATGTCAGATAAACTATTCATTTATCCCCTATAAGGTGTATGTCTCAAACGCACACCATTTCTCCTCCATCTGTTCATAGAGTTGTCAACTTCTTCTTTATCTCCATTAGTGTCTCAATCAGGAGTAACCTCACACATCATCTATTTCTTTCTCTATTTAGGTGTTTGTGCCACCACTAGCTTGCAACTCTCTATTAGTAGAAGGACTACCATCAATTACTTTACTAAGCAACTAGTTATAGTGGTGTTAGGATGAGATTTCTTAGTAACTCTTACAAACCCAAAAACACTAATAGTGATCAAGTTGCACGAACACCTATTTTGATTATTATTACGATCCTTTGTAAGAAATTAGAAGTCTGATGACTAATGCAAATACCAAAAATAAAAAGGTAGCTTTGTGAGGATTAATCATAAATATTCAAGAAAAGGAGGTTGTTCAATGCATTAATAAAATTGATCACTTTTCTTCATGTTGTTAAAGTTGGAATATACATAATATATAAAGAAAAAGGCTTAGAAAATATCTAACAACTTAATATACATGTTTTAAGCTAAAAAGAGAAAGTTAGAGAATATAGAAATAAAATGTACTCGATGTCAGTGTCATATTTGTGTTAAGTATCAATCTTACTTTAGATGAGGAAATTAGAGAAAGAGAAGGAAATCGATGCTGGTGTGGTACTTACGATCAATGCCAAACTCATTAGTATTTAGACTTAGCAATTGGGTCTGGGCTCAGCCTTGGCCCCAGCTCAGATTGACGAGCAATGAAAAACAACGTTGTTTTTAATTTTTTTGAAAAAGGTTCAACTCGACCCGACCCATTACCATACCTATTAGTATTGATGCCCTTAAAGTTCCAAAACCTAATTAACATCATTGTCAATGCTAGACAGGCGTCAGACTCGTGATTTAAAATATAAAAATGCATGGAATTGTAGGTGATCGAATTTAGTTACTTAAAAGCATTATATATATTAATTATTTAGTTCCAAGATGTTATATTTATATTTAAGTAAGAATTTGAAAATTTTAAAGCTATTAATTTATTAATAATTAAATTATGAAAAGGGATAAAGGGGGGAATCTCCTTTTCATTTTAGGACTTTAGTTCTTTAGGGATTTTATACCTATTAAAGGCTATCTTATTTGTAGGTTATCATATTGAAAAAACAAATTAAAAGTTTTCTTCATTATGTTGAGAATATTCTCTTTATTCTTTAACAAGAACTTAATATGATGTTGCAACTTTTGTATAAGTAGATGTATGGCTTCTCTCACTTTGACTTTCCTCTCCCTTTTCTCTACACTGAGCCATGGACACTTCTTTGGTTTGTGACTCTATGAACCTTTTGTCTTTCAACTATCTCCTTCCCTTTGTTTACTGAGACTACCTCCTTGATTCATCCTTCATTCTTATTCTTTCCATGGTCTAAATCGGGTTCCTTTCCTTTTTTGGTAGCTTGCTTAAACTCCCCAAAACGTAGGTTATGACAGGTTATCGTTATAGGTAAATGTCACCCTAGGTTGTTGCTCCTTCTTCTTTGAACCTCCTGTTGGAGAGTGAGGAGGGACTCCTCTGCTAAACTCTTAGTAGTCCCTTAACCTTAGAAGCCAGATAAGCCTTATTCGAATCGTATGGTATGAGATCTTGACATTTTTAGCAAGCTTCAATATGTTGCAGGTATAAAGGATGGTCTTATCTCCCATCCTTCTAAAGTATTATTACAGGGTACAAGCAAATGGAAAACAACTCTTGTGGGATACTTTTTGGAGAAGATAATAGCTTACTTTGTTATTCAACATTGGGCATACATTAATTGGAAGAAATGGGGATTGCAATATGCATTAATAACTGAAGATGACTTGTTCATCTTTCGATTTTCTTTAGAGGAAATGGCAGGCAAGGTTATGGATATGGGGCCATGACATATTCAAGGTAGCCTACGTTCTTAAAGAAATGGGAGATGGGTTTAAACTAGATAGAAATGAAATCAAATCCATATCTATCTGGGTAAGCATGCACAAAATCCCTCTTGAATTATAGTCATGAGAGGGTTTGAGTTATTTAACAAGTTTCATTGGAACTCCTCTTGCGTTAAATGAAAATACTGCCAACATAAAAACGAGTGGATTATGTAAGAGTATACATTGAAGTTGAGTATAAGAAAGTTTTAGCATATTATATTTCTATTATGAGGTTTGATATTAGTGGAGAGTTGGCTAAAGATACCATTTTGTTGTCTTATCCATGGAGATCATTTTTGAAACATGTTACTAAGAGGTGGATCCTAAAGAAAAACAACATTGAGGTTTGTAATGATAGTAAGTAGATACTAGAATTCGTAGAAAGAAAATGTAAATGAAGTTGCCCAAACTAGCAAGCTACTTCATCAAGTGAAACTAATTATGTACTTGATAAAGCAGCAAGGGAAAGTAGTGTTTTAAATGTTCAAAAAATAGTTCAAGTGACTAAGCTAAATGATGTAGCATAATTACCTCTACTTCAACCTTTGAATTGTTTGTTGAAACTATGAGCAGTGTTAAAACGCAAGATCAACAAGAATTGTCATCTCAAGATATACAGTAGAACATGAATTTTCAAGATAATTTATTTGTGGCAACAAAAATTGAAACAACTATAGTAGACAAAATTGGCACTCCAATTGTGGTTACTCAGATTCAAGACAACAAAGAAGACATCAATCAAACCAAACTCAAGAATGAAGAGTGGTAGGTAACAGAGATAAAAAATAAAAAATCTAGGAGGAGGATTAAGTCCTCTCATCCCAAAAGGTGTTTAATATATGGAATGTTAGGGGACTTAATTTTTCCAATAAACAAAAATATTTAAAAAACTATTTTAGAGCTAGTCATTCTTACTTTATTGTTTTGGTTAAAACTAAGATTAAAGAAGAAGTGTTTTAAAAAGGGTTGAATTTTATTCCTGCAAATTGGCAAACCTTGAGCAATCATTCTAAACATCCTAATGGAAGGGTCATTGTTATAATGGATCCGGATTATGTGATTGTTTCCAAGTGGTTTTGCACTGACCAGCTTATTCACTGTGAACTTACCCTAAAGTCTCTTAACACCCTTGTTCCAATAATTTTGGTATATGCTCCCAATTATTGGTGTCAAAAGGCTAGCTTATAGAAGGAGTTATAGGATATTGACTTGAATAATACTATACCTTCCATGGTGATAGGAGGTTTAAATTGTTTACTCTTTTTCTCTGAATCTTTTGGGGCAAGAAGTATAATAAATGTTGATATTAAAGAGTTGTCTGCTCTCACTTCTTTACAAGGACTTATAGATCTTTGATATCAAGGTCCTATTTTCATATGGACTAATCATCAGAAAGGCAACAAACTTATACAAAGAAAGATGGATAGGTGTTTAGTGAATAATGAGTGGCTTGCATAAAGGGCAGATAGCTTTGCAATTTTTTAGGAGCCTTTGTTTTCGGATCATACACCCATCAAAGTCCCTTTGAGAGGCAATTTTTTCAACATAAGATCTCTTTTCAGGTTCTTCAACTCACTACTCAAACACCCTCAACTTGATTTAATTATTACACATGCTATTGAAATGAATTTTTAAGGCTCAAAATCATATCAGTGTGTTTAGTTGTTAAAATATGTCAAAGTTGAATGTATAAAGCTTCTTAAGCATGGTTTAGACTCTCTAAAACTCAATAAGGAGCTAGCTTTGAAAAATATGACCTTAACCCATAAGGATTTGGCTAATAATCCTAATAATTATGATCTTATTAAGAAAGAGAAGATAGATTTGTGCCAATACTTGAAAGTTGTTGAAGAATTTAGTTATCAGCTGAAACAAAAATCAAGAACCTTATGGTTGCAATAACGTGACTTAAACATACAATATTTTTTTTAGTTTAATACAAGGCAAGAGAAATAGAAAAAATATTATTTTTCTTGAGAATAAGGATGAAAAATTGATAAATGATTAAGAAGAACTCAAAAGGATGGCAAGAAGTCACTTCCAAGTAAAAAAATGAAATGTCTAATTATACTGTAGGCCTTCCCATTAGCTTGGTTAATCAAATGGAAGGATCTATAAGCCAAAATCAAATATCCAATCTTACCAGGGAAGTTACTAGTGATGAGATAAAAGAGATCTTATTTTCATTTAATCCAGATAAGTCTCCAGGTCCATATGGTTTTAATGCTAGGATTTTTCAAGAGAAATGGAACATATTGCAAGAACTTGTGGTTAGAGCGTTACAAGAGTACGTTAGAAGTGGCAAATTACTTACTGAAATAAACAAGACCTACCTTGCTTTGGTGCCTAAAATCCCTAATCCTAAGAAACTGAATGACTACAAACCAATTACCTATTGTAATATGGTATAAAAGATCATCTTAAAGATCCTTGCTAACAGATTGAGGATTACTCTACCAAGCATAATTAACCCTAGTCAAGGGGCCTATGTTCTAGGTAGAAGTATAAGTGATAACATTATGTTAACTCAAGAATTGTTCAAAGACTATAAGTAGAAAGTATAGGTCAGAAGTTGTGTATTCAAAATAGACTTCACCAAAGCATATAACATAGTGGAATGGGGTTTCATCATCAATTCACTCTATGCTTTTGGATATCCTAGCAAGTTCATTAGCTGGATTCACTCTTGCATTTCTTTAGTTTCATTCTTAGTGTTAATGAATGGTGGACCTACATAGATCTATCAAGCTACTAGTGAAATAAGATAGGGAGATCCTCTATCTGCCTATCTATTCACTATCACTATAGAGGTACTTTCTTTTGCTGATGACCTACATGTTATGTGTTAATGATATTGATTCCATTGAGGTGATCTTAAATGCCTTATTGAGAATTTAGGAAGTTTCAGGCCTGAAATACAATCCTCATAAAGTGCTACTTATCTTTTTAAGAAAAGTAGAGATGATTCATCAAGGTTAATCGATGAATTCATCAAGGTTATCTTTCTAAGCAAATATTTAGGAATTCCAATTTCCACTAATAAGCTTAATGCAAACCTCTGCTAGACAAAGTGCATAAAAAACTCTCTAATTGGAGCAATATATTTATGTCTTATAGAGGTAAGTTACAGTTATCTATTTCCATTTTCAACAATCTACATGTTTATTAGTTGTCACACTTAGCTATTCCTAAAGGAGTTCTGAAAGCATCAGAGATTTCATATGGCATGGACTAAATTCATATGGTAAAAAGACTTCTAAAGTTAAATGTAGTATTATATGTCTTCCCAAAGAATATTGTTCTTTAGGAGTTAACTTTTCCAATAAAATGAACAAGTATTCATTAGCTAAGGGATTATGGATAATCTATTACGATAAAGAGAGTCTTTAGTTGAAATGGGTGTATATGTTTCATATCAAACAAGAAAGCATTTGGGTAATATCTCAAAAATTTACTCATTCCTATACCTTTTAACACATCCTACTAACTAGGTCATTTATGTATACTCATATCAAACACTGCATCAAAGATAGGAAGAGTACAAAATTCTAGTTTGATAACTAGCATTCACTTGGTCTTTTATGTTACACTCAACATTTTCCCACTCTAAAAGGAGTAATCCCTGAGAATACTGAGATGTATAAACTTATTTGCAGTAACAACTAATATTGGCCTTTTCATACAACTAGAAGAATTAGACCAATAGTTGATTGTATGCCAAACTACTTACCGAATCAAATACAATAGGATCAGGTTAGATGGATGTTGCACAGTTCACATAAGTTCACAACTCAGTCATGCAAACAAGTACTGCTTGGACCACTCATCATATTTCCTCTTTACAAGCTAATTTGGAGTTTTAGTACTTCTCTGGCCATTCTTTTATTCTTTGATTAACAGCTATCCAAAAGCTCAAAACTAGAGACATAATTAAATTTCAAATTTCAGACAAGTCCTGTCCATTATGTTCTAGTGTTGATGAAAGCGTATATCATATATTCTTCAAATGTTGTCATACAAATTTATTTTGGAGAAAATTTCTCAATTTATTTGAGCTACAAGACAAGAACTTCAACTAGATAAAGTTTTTTTTTTCTTGGATAAATGAGCTGAAATGGAGAAGTAAAGAGGATCACAAGGTCTTTAGAACAAGTTTTGCTATGCTAGTTCACTTTACATAGAGTATGTGAAACACGAAGATATTTGGAAAAGTGGATCAATATAACAAATTCACATGGATGGGGTTCTTTCTCAAGCTTAGAATGACAATTTTGGCCATTTCTCATTAACAACTCATTTCCAATCGAATCAGGCAACAAATATGAAATTAGATGGTCTAACTTAAATATTATCATATTATCAGTTAGTTGAATTTGTACTTACTCCAATTGTTAGAGATGATTTTCACTTCTCTTTGTAATTTCTACCATTTTGAATGAATATTTCACTTACTTTCCAAAAAAAAGAACTTAATATGATCTTATTATGTAATTTATGGTGATCAAAATCTTAACTTTGGTTCATTCAATTAGGGTCAATTTTGCCTTACTTGATTTTAAAGACAATCCTAAGGTTCGAATTCCTTATAATCCATGTTTTAGGTAGTTTTTAGCCTAGGGTTCACATTATTTAGTATGAGAGTTTTGGCTCTTAAAATCAACTATCCTTTTAACATTTTTTCTTTCTTCTTATTTGTGATCATTTTGTTCATCATCAATCTTACTTAATTTTTATTTTCTCAATTTTTTCAATTTCAATTTTAAATTCTTTCTTCTTAATCAAAGTTATTCTTATTCACTTTTCTTTTGTATTTTTAAGTTATTCCACATCATGTATATCTAAAATAAAAAAGAAGATGTAAAGAAAAAATTTGGAATCAAAAGTGTGCATCAAAACTTAAATATCATATATTGCATAACCTGATTATAAAGTGTTCAAGTGTTCTAATCCTTTTCCTATTTAAAAGGATTCTTAGTTTCATTTTATCCTTTTTCTTATTGATTTCACTTCCTTTTTTATTGATTTCAACAACCAAGTTATAAACTCTATTATTACTTGTTATTTTGGTAAGACCATTATTAGAGTTCTTCATAAGGAGTTAAAAGGAGAAATTGAGTGCTAAAAGATGAGACTGGTGAGAACATCACTAATGATAAACAAGGGAAGTTCTAATCAAAGCTTTGATGATAACAAAACATAATTACTACTAATAAGTTTATTATTTTGATGAAAAGCAATATAAGGATAAAATGGAATCATAAACTCAAGAAGATAGCTTATGAAGTTGATAAAGAGAAGTTAAAGTTTGCAATAGTCAAAATAAAGATCAAACCAAGAACAAAAGAAGATCAACGCTTATCAAGGTCATTCTTTAATTTTTAATGTTAATTGTAATCTCATTTAATCACTTTGATGTTCTAAAAAGCTCAACAT
>JANSVB020000191.1:2858491-2874544 GCA_025504935.2 Erythroxylum haughtii
AGTAAGTCCTCGGTCAATTCTCTCAACCTAAAGACTAAAGAAAATAGGCTAGATGAGTTTCAAAATGTGATCAGTAAGAGGACTCAGAGAAGTGGAAGGAGGAAAGGTTTTTAAGGTTTAAAAAAAATCCTAATATGAAAATTTTAGTATGGAATGTTCGTGGAATCAATAGCTTGTGTAATTACATAATTCTACCATAAAGTCACAATTATAACTATTTTTTGTGATTACATAATTTAATCATAACTCACAACTACAACTCATTTTGTGTGACTATACATAATTTAATCATAACTCACAACTACAACTCATTTTGTGTGACTATATAATTTAATCATAAACTTATCAGTCATATCTATAACTTAATTTATGTAATTACATAATTCAACCATAAAGTCATAGATATAACTCATCTTGTGTGATCATATGATTCAAACATAAACTTACATCTACAACCTATTTTGTATGATTACACAAATTTGTAACTATAATTCATTTTGCATAATTACATAATTTAACTATAAACTTATAATTGTAACTCATTTTCTATTATTATATCTAACTATCATAAACTCACATCTTTTACTTAATTCTTGTAATCACATAATTCAACCTAAATTAACTAACCCATTTTGTATATTACAAAATCAATTTATAATATATAACCTAATTTATAATAAAGACCAACATTTAATTCAATATTTCTCAAAATTTAAACAATAACACAAACTTCAATTTTGTATTAAATGATTGAATTTCCGATTTTCAAAATCCAAACAACACAACTGACAAAACATATTCAAAATTCCAAATTTTAAATACTGTAATTCTATATAGATTATAGAATCCTCACTTCAAAATTCAAATAAAACAAACACATCTGATCCATTACAGTATCCAACTATCTGCGATCCACAATTTCTAAAATGTAAAGTCTAAACTGACAACTATAAGTCACTTACACACAACAAATACTCAATTAACTTTAACACTTAACAATCAACACAATACAACACATCTCAACTAATCAATCTAATAAGTGGTCAGTATTCTGCAGTACCAACTCACGAAATAAAATTACTCGGTAACATACCATTTTCTAGCCAATACCACCCAGGCACCATTGGTTGTAATTAACCTAGTCAAAAGTTAAACCAGACATTCTTTTTTATAAAGAGGGGCTTGAAGCCGATATGCTGTTTTCATATTTAATTTGGAGACCCACACTTAAGTCTTACATACATCACATCTTCTGAAAACTGAGGAATAGGCCACCATGCGTAAAAGCAATGTGCGTTATCTTCACCGGGAGTGGGAGATGAAAGACCTGTCAATTCCTTGCCTGCCAATTACTTCTCCATCGGAATAATTTACTAAGGCTTCCAATCACTTGCCCTACCAATCCAGCACTTACTAAATTTGTGTCAAGGCAAATGAGTTTACTCACCAAGTCCACATGAATCACGTGGATATATATGTATACTGTATATATATGAGTTGACTCACCAAGGCCACATGAATCACTTGGCTATATGGTGACTTGATTCGTGTGGACTTAGCGAGTAATATATATATATATATATATGTTAATTATAGCTGGTGCTTTATATAATATACTTTGTGCCCACGTTTTTATATTAGTTATATCTATATATATATTTAAACGTGGGCACAGATTATTGCAGATTGATCAATCCACGGGATTCATGTATAAATATATGTGTTATATGTAAATTCACACCTTTAACCAATAAAAGGAGACATAAAAATAACTGTTTTTGTAACTTCAGATTCTTTTGCATAATTAAACACATTATATAAACAGTCATTTTTTAATTTCTTGGTCTAAGATGTCATATTACTTTAAAATTTTATATTTGCATTTTAAAACTATTATTGAAGGAAAGTATCCTAGTTTTCTTAAATTAAAATAACTAAATTATTTCTTATGATTTTTTTGTTATTATATATATATATATATATCAAGTTTTGTAAAACAATTAGAATCAATCCTAGTTGATTTCGCTTTACTTCTTTATAAAATATTAATTATCTTGGATCAAATGAGTTATAAAGATACGATTTTGATGATAATAAATATATTATTATTAGTACTTCTATCTGTGGCAAAATTAACAAGTGTTGGTCTTGAAATAGCACTTAAGAGGAAAGAGTTCAATTATGTGCTTACTTTCTGCTATTTGTAGATCAACAATAACAATAACAGATCAATGAAAGTTTTGTTAATATACGAAGTCTAGGAGGGCTTAATAGCACTCAGTTTTATATTTAACTAGTAGAGAAATTATTCATTGTGTATGTGTGCATTTCTCTTTCTTTCATTTCTTCTCGGTCTATCGAAAATAATTTTTTTGAATTATTTTCATTATTTTACAATAAATTACTATATTATTATATTTAGAGCATTATTATATATAGATAATTATTATATATAAAAATAATTAGAATATAATAAAGATATATATAAACTAAAATGGATAAGATATAAAAAAAAAAAGCTAAATTAAATAAACTATAACTATAAATTAAGTATTTCAATTATATAAATCAAAATTATATAAATAAACTAATTATATAAATCGTTATCCTTATAAATTATAAGCATAACTAGATTATTCTAAAGATTATTCTAAATTTACTTATTACCATTATAAGTATAAATAGATTATTTTAACTATAAATGGATTGACCTATTAACTATAAATAGATTAACTATAAAATGAAAATTGATTTAGATTTAACAAAAAAAGTGTGTGTGTGTGTAAAATACACGTGTACCTATTAAAATAACAAAGTAATGATAATTTAAAATAAAAATAAAATAGACATAAAATAGTAGTAATAAAATAAAAATAAGTGAATACGTATAAATAAAAATATAAAATAAGTAATAAAATAAATATATAAAAGTGAAAAAAATCAAACAAGTTATTAAGAGAAAAGAAGAAAATGTTTAGGCTAAATAACTAAGAAGAAAGTACTACATATTAAATATTTAGGCTAAATACAAGGCATAAGACCCAAGGAAAATGATTAACCTATAAAAAAAAGAAAGACCTTTTTATGTGAGATCCTTTACCTGTATCTTAGTACGTCAAAATTTTCAATTGAGGGTCATGTCTTTGGTAAGTTCCAGCAGAGTTATATCATTTTTGATCACCTCCTCTCAGTCCTTTTTAAGCCTTCCTTTTTTCCTCTTGCAGTCTCTAAATACAATCTTCTTGCATCTTCTTACTAGAGCATCCGGGTATCTCCTCTTAATATGACAGAACCACATAAGCCTTATTTTTCATTAATATTAGCGACCTTTAATTTGTCTTTTACCATTACATTCCTTATCTTATCTCTTCTAGTAAGGTTGCATATTCAACGAAACATCCTTATCTTTGCCACCATTAGCTTATAACTAAGCACATATTTGATGGGTCAACATTCTGGCCTATAGAGCATGGTCGACCTAATTATTAAATAATAGAATTTACATTTAAGCTTGAGTGATATCTTCTTATCACACAAAACTCCTTATGCACTTCTCTATTTAAGTCACCCTAATCTGATACAGAAAATTATGTTTTCCTCAATCTCTCTATTACTTTAAATGATAGATCTTAGATACTTAAAACACTTTTCTTATGACATAAATTCTTAATCAATATTTACCTCCACGTTGAAAAACACCTTATAGCTCAAAAAGTTTCACTCTAAGTACTCAGTGCTTAATTTAGAGCCTTTTGATTATAATGTATTCCTCCAAAGTTCTAGCTTGACATTGATATCCTCTTTTGTCTCATCCACTAAAACAATGTCATTAGCAAATAACATACAATAAGACATATTCTCTTAGATATCCTTAATGAGCTTGTGCATCACTATTGCAAACAAAAAGAGGCTCAAATTGGAACCTTGATGTAGCCCAACATTGATAGAAAAATATTTTATACCTTCTCCTATCATCTTGACTCTATTCTTTGCACCTTTATACATATCCCTAGTAACTCGTATATAGGTTATAGGAACTCCCTTAGCTTCTAAGCACCTCTACATAATTTTCCTAGATACCTTGTTGTATGTCTTCTCTAAGTCAATAAAAACCATTGTAGGTTACACTATCTTTCCTGTAATATTCCATTAATTTTTTAAAGAGATGTCAAGCTTTTGTGGTGGACCTTTCTGAAATGAAGCCAAAATTGGTTCTCCAAGATAGTAGCATCCTTTCTCACTCTCTTCTCAATCACCTTCTCCCATAACTTTATAGTGTGACTAAGTAGTTTGATACCTCTATAGTTGTTGCAGCTTTATATGTCCCCTTTGTTCTTGTATAGAGAAATTATCATATTAAGTTTTCATTCATTCGTCATTCTAACAGACTTAAGGATCACACTAAACAACATTGCTAGCCAAGACACTCTACGTTTGGGCTCTTCTACACCTCTATGTGTATCTCATCGGGCTCTACTGCCTTTCCACTCTTCATCTCCCTTAAAGCTCTTTTAATTTCTTTCCTTATAATCTATCAACAACAAGTAAAGTTACGATACTTCTCGGACGTGATAAGATCACCTAAAAAGATGATGAACTCTATACCTTCATTAAAAAGGCTATAGAAGTATCTGTGTCATTTTAGCCATAAGTACTTGCCTTGCTTCATCTTTTATACAACAAAATTGTTCAAAGTATTTTGCTTTTTGATCCTTAGCTTTCGCCAACTTAATATATCTTTTTCTTTTTCTTTAGTTTTCAATCACTAGTATAATTTCTCATAAACTCTACTTTTAGCTTTTGAGATTATTTTCTTTGCCTCTTTTTTTTGCTAGTTTGCAACTTTCTCTAATAACTACTCTCTCTACCTCTACGGTGTTATCCAATAAGCTTTATAGCCACTTTTATTGGTTTTAACTTTTCTTATATATCTTCATTTCACCACCAAGACTCCATCTTACTACTCCTAAGACCTTTAAAAACACTCAAGATCTCTTTAGTTGTATTCCTAAAAAGATTTGCTACTCTCTCCCACATCTAGTTAGCATCTCCTTCCAATTTCCATTCTTATCCATAAATTACTCTATCTCTAACTTGTTTTACCGTATTCCCTTTAAGATTCTACCATCAGACTCTGGTATACTTCCTAAGACTTCTCTTCTTCTGCTAATCTTTAATTATAAGATCTATAACTAGCAATCTATGCTAAGTTGATAAGCAAACATCTTACAATCCTTACGACTAGGTCGATGTATACGCCTTATGAGAAAGTATTCAATTTGATTTTTCATAGTTTTTCTCTTTAAGTCACCAAATTTTCCTCTTTTTCTTAAAAAAAGAGTTGACTATTACCAACTCAAATGCTACTACGAGATCCAACAAAGTGATCCTACTATCATTCTTATCACCGTACCTGAAACCCCATGAGTCCATAAATGTCTTTCTGAGGTTGCCCCTAAATGATCATTAAAATCTCCTCTTAGAATAACTCTCTCGTCAGGGGGAATCTATTGAATCCCCTCTTCTAGCTCTTCCCAAAATTGATGTTTAAGTTGTTCATCCAATCCTACTTGAGGTGCATAAGGACACATCAAATTGAAAATAACACATTTCATCACTTTTTCTATTTGTAAACCAATGAATGAGATGTTTATTTTAATAAATGATTATGATATCAAAATTATAAATAAAGAAAGCAAAGAAAGAGAGACAAAGTCGATGTAAATTGATTTTGCTAAATAATCATTGACCTATGTTTACTTCCGAAGCCTCAATTGGAAATTCAGTATCTTCTTCCTTCAATAAACGAAGAATAACTCTCTATATAGTATTTTATTTGTTTCGATGAAGGGAACCCTTACATATGAAAAGAAATTTCCTTTATAAATCTTGTTTAAGGTAAAGCGTAACCCTTACAAAGTATATCTTAATCAATTTTTTCAATTACAATAAAAATACAACTCAAAAACCCATTTTCTTGCTCACACCAATAAACAATTGCTCAATATGTTATAAAATGTGCATATATGTTCTCTTAACGCTCTTAATAACTTCTTAGTACATCTAACTAACTTCCCATAACCCATATGAGATCTATTTATACTTAAAATAACGTAAAAAAAGGTTGTTATAAATAGAAAAGGTCATTTCAATAAATACTATAATGATATTGGCTGACCAATTAGACACATTGGTTAGTTAACTAATTATCGACTAAAAAAATGTAAAAATTCATGATAATTTTTTTTTGGATACATTGGATGACCATACTAAGAAATTAATCCACTAATGTTTGTATAAATAGTATATTAGTTTACTATACCTATACATTGGTCGACTATTGTGTCTAAAAGCATGTTTCCAACAATTTTAAAGTTTAAACCACTTTTTTTACTAAAACTATTTTCAAAATCATTTCAAAAGTTCCTAAAAATTTATTTTAAAGATCAAGAGATTTTCTTTATTGATAAAAATAAATTTCCTTTCAATTATGAACTAATTTATACACTATGTCCTATATATAAATAATAATGCAATGATTGAACCCTTATCATTAAAATACTCAATATAATGTTACAAAAAGTATTACAATGACTTCATTAATTATTTATATGCTTTATTCCTCCTTATCCTTGGTTCTTCACTTGATTGCATATATGCTCCACTTACTTATTTTTTCTAACTACTGATTGTTCAATTTATTTACTTGACTATTTTACTCACTTTACCCTTTTATTGAACTCCGTCACTCACATGTTGCTTGATTCCATTGTAATAAAGTAACTGATATTACTAAAACTAAATTCATTGATAGCAATGCAGTTTATTATCATCAAAATTTTGGTTTAAGATCTCAATTGGTCAATAGTATGTTAATATGTGAAGGATCAAGTTTAAGCAATCAAAAGATGAAGGAAATGAGTAAAATGGAGTACATATGCAATTCAAAGAAAGAGTCAAGGAAAAATAGTAATCAAATATATTAAGATTTAAATAACTAATTGTAATCCTTCTTTTAACCTTATCTTGGTCATTTAAGGGCTCAATCATTGCACGATAGTTTGAAAGGTATATTGCATATACTTTGTTATTGTTAAGAGAAAATTTGAGAAGATTTTAAAGAAAAAATTATTGATGCATCAAAAAACTTTTAGGAAATTTTTTAAGTGATTGTGGAGCAAGTTTTTGTTAAAAGAATGTACTTTGATCTTTTAAATAACTTGAAAAGTTTTGAAAAACTTATTTTGAAAAGTTTGGCTAACCAACGTACAGATTTGAGTGACTAAGGTTTTTGATATACTAGTAGACCAATATGATAGTGTAATTGGCAAGCGTCTTTGAAAATGTATTCCAAAAGTTTGTGACCACTTTGATTGATCAATCCTACTTATACTAGTTGTTGTAACGATTAAGTTTTATTTCTAACAATTATTTTAAGTTGTTTTAAGTACAAATAGATAACATGTAAGTTATGGGAGTAATGTTGGACATACTAGAGAGTTGACAAAAGTTTTGAGAGAGTTGAAAATATATGAATGGATTATATAATAATATTGAGTCCTTGTTTATTGGTGTGAGCAAAGAAAGTAATTTTTAAGTTATATACTTGATGTCATCGGAGAAATTACTTGGTATATTCTTTGTAAGGGTTCACCTTGATCTTAAACAAGATTGTAAAGAGTTACACTCTACCCATGACAAAGTAAGACAATTGCAAAGGTTCCTTTTCGCTCACGACAAAGAAGATGTTGTATGAATAGTTGCTATTAATTTATTAAAGGAAGAAGATAGTGAATATTCAAGTGTAGTTTGAAAATTTCTCTTGATCTTGAACAACATTTGTAAAGGAAATATTCAAGTGTAGTTTGAAAATTTCTCTTGATCTTGAACAACATTTGTAAAGGACTGCTCTTTACTAAAAAGAAGTTATATAGATAGCTGTTGTACACTGGAAGAAGATAATGAATTTTTAAGTTTAGAGAATGAATGTAGACTGAAGATTACTTGGCAGAATCATTATAAATTATTTCTCTTTTTTCTACTCTCTTTTATTATTCTTATGTTTATTTTATAATTATTTTATATAAATTTATCATAATTATTTTTTAGAGAATATTTAAGAAATTAGTTGATAAGAATTATAAAGTAAATTTTGTGTAAGACTTAAAAAACAATTAAATATACACTACTCTTTTATTGAAAATATTTTTACATACTTTTTTATTTAAATTTTTTAATACATAAATATAATGGACATTAAATGTGAAGATACCTTATCATAGTATGTTTGGTAAGTGTAGTGAATCTTGATTTACAATTATTCTGTATCTTTTGTTGTCTCTTTTCTGTTAAATCCTAATCATGATTGGATTGCACCCTTAACATGTTTTTGAGTTCTTAAATTGATAAGTTATTAATGGAATGACCATTTAATCTACCAATAGGGAATGTGTGTTAAAAATAAGTAAAGGTTTTCATTTACTATAATTTTTCAGGAATCAAAGCCCCCATTTTTTAAAATTAAATTTACGACTGCAACTAACACGTTAATAGCAACCTGTCTGATATGGTCTATGCGAGAACAACAACTTCGTTACAAGATCTGAAATTGGAAATGTATGATAAGAATTTGAAGCCATTCCATGCACAAAAAAAGGATTTTAAAAAGGGCAATCAAGCGTCGGATTGGAACATTGCCAAATCTTTTGAAGGAAGTGCCAAAAATCGGAACATAAGTGTTCAGAAACCGGAAACCAAATGTAATCCAAAAACCGAATTTAACGATTTTCTTAGACAGAATTTGAAGTGACAAGTGTCTGATTATTGATTTTATAGCCAAGTAATTGTCCTTTGCCTTCAATTTTCACACGAAGTTGAAATAAAATAAAGAAATGCAAAGCAGAGGACCCTGAAATGCTAGAAACCTGTTTGGTCATACTTTCTGGGAAAATTTTCAGATTCATCATGGCAAGAATGAAAATGCTATGGCCACTATGTAGACCTAATAATTACAGTTTGACAGATGATTCCCTTCTGCTATATATCATTATATTATATCCCAGATCATTCAGAACTCATAAATAACTAAAAACATGAAAGCAGAAGCAGCTGCTAATCCTATTCCTAAGCTCTTTCTTGCTTTCTTCCACGTTGTTTTCCTATCCTACCTCCCATTGAAGGCCACGTCTTCAGCAAGGACACAAGCAGAAGCTCTCATCAGATGGAAAGGCAGCTTAGACTCTTCACCGCCTTCTCTCAGGTCATGGTCTACATCCAACTTGAACCACCTCTGCAACTGGACAGCCATTGTTTGCGAACCCACCTCAGCAACGGTCTCCAAACTCAACCTTTCCAACTTGAACATAACTGGAACGCTTGCACATTTCAACTTCACTCCATTTGGGAATCTCACAACCTTTGACCTGCAGAATAACAAAGTTGAGGGAATCATACCATTGACCATTGGAAGCCTATCCAAGCTCACGTACCTGGACTTGAGCTGCAACTATTTTGACGGCAACGTACCGATGGAGATTGGAGACTTGGCCGAGCTTAAGTATCTGAGTCTTTTCAACAACAATCTCAATGGTACTCTTCCTTTCCAACTTTGCAATCTTCAGAAGGTACAGTACTTAGACATTGGATCAAACTACTTGGAAACCCCAGATTGGTCCAAATTTTCTGGCATGGCTTCATTGACTCACTTTAGCCTCTCTCTCAATAGCTTTACTCTGGCATTCCCTGATTTCATATCCAGTTGCCGGAACTTGAGGTTTCTGGATATGTCCCAGAATCAGTTTACAGGCACAATGCCAGAATCGGTGTATACCAATCTTGGAAAGCTTCAGCACTTCAACGTCACAGAGAATTCATTCCAAGGACCACTATCAGCAAACATTTCTAAGCTTTCACGTCTCAGACACCTCCGCTTTGCAAACAACCAGTTCAATGGTGAGATTCCTACCAGTATCGGTTTGATGTCTTTTCTCCAGATTCTTGAGCTGTTCAACAATTCATTTCAAGGAAACATTCCATCTTCTTTAGGTCAACTTAGCCATCTAGAATCCCTCGATCTTCGAATGAATACCTTAAATTCAACAATTCCTCCAGAGCTTGGCCTTTGCAAGAACCTCACATACATGGCGTTGGCTCTGAATCAACTCAGTGGGGACTTACCTTCCTCCTTGTCCAATCTGCCTAACTTAGCCGAATTAGGCCTGTCTGACAACTTCTTCAGCGGTGAGCTCTCACCTCATTTCGTCGCCAACTGGACCAACTTGTTATCTTTACAACTCCAGAACAATTTGTTCTCTGGAAGCATCCCACCTGAAATAGGATTATTGACAAATCTCAATATTTTGTTCCTATACAACAATACCTTCTCTGAGTCAATCCCACCAGAGATTGGTAACTTACAGAACTTAACAAGCTTAGACCTTTCAGGAAACCAACTCTCAGGAACTATTCCCCTAACAGTTTGGACTCTGTCAAATCTCGAAAGCTTAAACCTTTTCTCCAACAATCTCTCTGGAACACTCGCACCAGATGTCGGAAACATGACGTCACTACAAACTCTTGACCTCAACACCAACCAACTAAACGGAGATTTGCCCGAAACTATTTCACAACTTACTTCTCTTGAATCAATAAATCTTCTCACCAACAACTTCTCTGGAAACATTCCAGTTGATTTTGGAAAGTACATACCTTCACTGAGATACGTTAGCCTTTCGAACAACAATTTCTCCGGTGAATTGCCGCCTGAACTGTGTAGTGGTTTCAGCATCGAACAACTAACAGTTAACAGCAACAATTTTACCGGATCACTGCCTATTTGCCTGAGAAATTGCTCAGGGTTAATTAGGGTTCGTCTTGATGAGAACCAATTTAATGGAAACATCACAGACTCATTCGGGATTCATCCAAATCTTTCTTTCATTACCATTAGCAAAAATCAGTTTTTCGGTCCAATTTCTCGGAATTGGGGAGAATGTCAAAACCTCACAAGTTTACAGATGGATGGAAACAGAATCTCCGGCGAAATTCCGACTGAGCTTGGGAAGTTGACTAAATTGGGTGTTTTAAGTCTAAAATCCAACAACTTGAGTGGGATGATTCCTCGTGAACTGGGAAATCTAAGCACGTTATTTAGATTGGATTTAAGCCATAATCATTTGACAGGAGCTATTCCTCAGATCTTGGGCAGGTTGACGAGGCTCCAGTTTCTTGATTTGTCTAATAACCAGTTAAATGGTTCGATACAAGAAAAGCTCGTGAATTGTGCGAAATTATCAAGCTTAGATTTGAGCCACAACAGTTTGATGGGTGAAATACCTTCAGATCTTGGAAGCATACACTCACTGCAGTATTTGTTGGATCTTAGTGGCAATGAGTTGTCGGGTTCCATACCTGAAAATCTAGGAATGCTTACATTTTTGGAAAGTCTCAATGTCTCACGTAACAATTTATCAGGAAAAATTCCAGATGGTTTCTCTAGCATGATTAGCCTGCACTCGTTTGATTTCTCGTACAACAAGTTGTCAGGTAGTATCCCAGCCGGTAGCAACTTCAAAAATGCATCAGCTTATGTTGGAAACTCGGGCTTGTGTGGGAATGTACAAGGATTGCCTCCTTGTAATCCAATGTCAGCTGGTAAAAGATCCCTGAATTCTGATAGAAAAGTTGCCATTGGAATAATCATTTCGCTTTGTGGTGTGGTAGCTATATCAATTATTCTGTTTATTGCACTCCTAGCTCGTCGCAGATCCAGGCTGCTTGATGAAGAGACGAAAACCATTAACAAGCATGAGAGTTGTAAGTCAATGATCTGGGAAAGAGAAGGGAAATTCACGTTTGGAGAAATTGTTAAGGCCACTGATGACTTCAGGGACAAGTACTGCATCGGAAAAGGAGGATTTGGAACTGTATACAGAGCGGTATTGTCCACAGGTCAAGTTGTTGCAGTGAAGAAACTGAATATGTCTGATTCAAATGCCATCCCTGCGATAAATCGCCAAAGTTTTGAGAATGAGATTAAAATGTTGACAGAAATCAGGCACCGGAACATCATCAAACTTTATGGTTTCTGTTCCAGGAGGGGCTGCATGTACTTGGTTTATGAGTATGTCTCGAGAGGAAGCCTTGGAAAGGTGTTGTATGGAATTGAAGGGGAGTCGGAGCTTGGCTGGGCTACAAGAATAAAAGTGGTGCAAGGAGTGGCTCAT
Source organism: Erythroxylum haughtii (assembly GCA_025504935.2). Lineage (NCBI taxonomy): Eukaryota > Viridiplantae > Streptophyta > Magnoliopsida > Malpighiales > Erythroxylaceae > Erythroxylum > Erythroxylum haughtii. Next base: position 2,870,716 of record JANSVB020000191.1, read on the forward strand.
GCAATTTCATACCTGCATAATGACTGTTCTCCACCTATTGTTCACAGGGATATAAGCTTAAATAACATATTGATAGAGTCGGATTTTGAGCCTAGACTTGCAGATTTTGGCACAGCCAGGTTGTTGAATGCAAATTCATCCAATTGGACTGCGGTTGCTGGGTCTTACGGATACATGGCTCCAGGTGAGCTAACTTTTAATGCTTTGCATTTGTCATTTCATTACTTGGAATTTGAGAAGAAGTTGCATAGTTGAACTAAATTTCCTGAAAGGATTCCTTAAAATGGATGTGCTAATGGCTAAGTTTTAGTGACTGAATATCCTAGAGAACAAATAATTCCCCTGCCTAATTTGCAGAGTTGGCTCTTACAATGCGAGTTACAGACAAGTGCGATGTCTATAGCTTTGGGGTTGTAGCATTAGAGACTATGATGGGAAGGCACCCAGGAGAGTTTATATCTTCCTTAAGATCACCTACAACGCCTTCCTTATCAGAGTTACTCCTTAAAGATTTCCTAGACCAGAGGCTTCCAGCTCCTACAGGCCAATTAGCAGATAACATTGTTTTCATAGTCACAACTGCCGTAGCATGCATTCATGCCTCTCCAGATTCGCGACCCACAATGCATTTTGTGGCACGGGAGATATCTGCACGAACTCAAACTTACCAATCTGATCCTTTGCACAAGATGACTGCTACCAAGAATCTTGAAAAAAAGATAGCAACTTGAAGAGCTGTAATTTTCCACTTGCTTTTGGCTGCTTCAAGATATTCCATATGTAATTTAGAAATTCCTGTACATAACCTCAATCTAATAAATAAAATGTAAGTAAGAGAAAATGAAGTGTTTGGAGAAGAAGCAACATAATTTGTCCTTGCCATGATAAACCTCTGTTTCTTCTCCAAAGATTCTCTTCTGTACTGAATGCTGCTCGTGACTCATTTAGTCACAAAACATTTTGTTTTCTAGGGCAATTTAGAGGTAAAATATGATTCAAGTCCATATGCAACTGTCTTCATTAAAGTGTTGGAACTTTTAGATGTTTCTCAACTGACCAACGGCCTTGGATTGATCAATGAAAATGATCCATTCTTTGATACAACAGAGGACAAGCTTTCACAGACTAGCAAAATCTGTCTATATGACTACTGATACATTGATAATCCCCAATGAAAACTTACAAAGATTTTCTCAGAAGTGATATAAGCAGTAAAAAAACCAAATATGCTAGGGCTTTGACAAGTTTGAACTAGCAGTCCACCCCACATTGTTTAAGAATTGGGCCGGTTTGTTTGGGCAAGAAAGGATCAATTCGAACCCAAATGAGGGAGAAAATTGATGCAAGAAGAACAGACCAAAGGACTACAATGGTGGGAGTCCTGTTTTGCCTTCCCATCAGACCTTTGAGGAAAGGGTAGAGATGAAGAATGACCCAAAAGGCAAAGAAGAGCTTCCCAAAAAGAGGACCCCATGAGCTATAACCATTGTTGATTGCATCTGATACTCCAGCCACCACTCCCACCATGTTCAGGATAATTAGAGTGGTTGGTGGGATGAGAAGAGTTGTCCATTTGAAGAGGTAGAGCTCACCAAATTCCGCATCATCTGCTGCTTTTGCTGTAACAGTGAAATTAGTGTCGACTCCACCAAGGACCTTGAGAAGGCCTTGGAATACCGCAAAAAGATGTGCTGAGACTCCTCCAATAACCCAGAACTGCTCATTACGCCACAAGTCCTCTAAAGACACCCCACTCCAACGAATTTCTAGCACTCCTGTTATGATGATGGAGAGGAAAAGTGCTAGGAACCATACACTGGCTAAGTTGTTAATCTGCAAGATATACAAATTTCTGGCTGTAAGTTCTAATGGATCGTTCATCACCAAGATACGTAAGTGTTAAAATTAATGACAATACCAAATACTTACACTAGGAACGATGAATTTTCCAGTCAAAAGACATACAGCTGGGATAGTACAGTAGGCAAGTAAAGGAATGGACGTGAAAGGGTAAACAACAGTGTTAACGTAAGCGAGCCTTTGCAGCCATTTCAGTTTTCCTCCATATCCATACCATAGCGGACAGTGACGACTAAGGAAAATTTCTACAGACCCAAGAGCCCATCTCAGAACTTGGTGCAATCTATCTGATAGATTAATGGGAGCTGATCCCCTAAAAGCTGCTCTTTTTGGTGTACAGTAAACTGATTTCCATCCTCTGCAATGCATTTTGAAGCCTGTCAAGATGTCTTCTGTCACGGAACCATAAATCCATCCAACCTGCAAATCAACATGTTACAAGTGTGTGAAACCAACTTGTTTACGAGGATTTACATAAGCTCATGAGGAAATAAAGACATGTGAATGTGATATAATAGGTTCAATACTCTATATCCATCCAGCCAGTGAACATTGAGATAAGGCTCACCTCTTTGCCCCATTCAGTTTTCTCTTCATAACCACAACTTATGACATGGATAGCTTCCTTTATAAGTGATGAAGAATTAGTTCCTTCAGGCAGGCCACCGTCTTCCATCAGAGTGGAGGCAATAAATACTGGCGATTGCCCAAATCTTTTCTCAAAGTTCTTCTGTGACATGAGGGATGATTTTTCCAACTCTTCATAACCTTCAAGGCCTTCTTCAATTTCTTCCAGATCAAATGATGGTCCAGATGCTTTCCTTACGTAGTTTTTCCCCATCATTTTCTTTTTCTTGGGATATATAATTCTTCCAAGAAGACTCACTTGCCCTTTCTTCTTAGATTTTGACCTTCTCGAGCCACCGCAGCAACAGCAGCACCATGAAGGCCAACAATCACATGTCATCTTTGGCCTCTTCTCAGATTTTGGTGGATCATAGCCATACAAGGATTGCCGGTTGAAGACACATCCAGTACCAACATATACTGGTCCTTGGATCCCATCAAGGCCTTTCATGTTGATCTATTTATCAAAGAAATATACAAGATGTGAGTCAATGAGTAGCCAAAAATTTATCACTTGTCAACCGCAAGTCTCTGACGATATGCTTACATCAAAGAATACAACATTGCGATTGGCATATCTGTCGTGACGATCAATACCATCAAACCTTTGAGGAAACTGCACATAGCAGATCTTCTTCCCAAGTTGGGGATCCATCAAAAAGCACATGGCTTCCCTTACAGCCTTGCAGTTGTTAAGGTAGTGATCACAATCCAAATTCAACATAAAAGGAGCATTGGTGAGCACTGCAGAGACTCGAATCTGGAGATGGCATAAGAGTTAGTTTTCGATCAAATTTGGATGAGTAAACCAAAAACGCAACAACACCGTCACGTAGAAATTTCAGTGAGAGGTCTAATAATACGCACCTTTACACTAATTAATAGAGAGATTGTTTCCAAAGAAGTACACCAAATAGTGAACCGAAAACAACTTACCAGAGCATTCATAGCACCGGCTTTCTTGTGGTGTGGATAGCCAGGTCGCTTTTCACGTGAGACGTAAACAAGTCGCGGAAGCTCTTTCCCTTCCACATCAAGTGCACCTTCACTTCCCAGATAAACCTGAAAAGGAACATATATTAAGAAATAGAGTAAGGAATATGAGAAAGCATATGTATACAGGATTTATTTAGACCTGAATCATGCCAGGATGATCCCTGGTGTTGTTTCCAGGCCACCCTGTGTATTATCTGTTCTTAACAAAAATCATTTTGGAAGTAAAAAGTAATAAATTTTTTTACAGCTTTTTACTACTGCAAGTAATTTTTTTTCATTTATATGATATCTACTTTCAGTATTGGTAAACATACCTGAACAATATCTACATAAACTTTCTCCTAGT
>JANSVB020000191.1:2874644-2887140 GCA_025504935.2 Erythroxylum haughtii
ATATATCAGTGATTGGATCACAGATAGTAACTTCGGAACCAGTTAGAGGGACTGGTTAGTTACCTTCATAGCTCTGCGCTCCTTAACAAAGTTGGGATGCACCTTATCTTTCAAGTAGTCAATCTTCTGAGAGAAATAGAACTCTGGAGCTCTTGGCTCAACATTGTGCTTTTTGCAGAAAGGTACCCACCTCCTTGCAAATTCGGCAGTTTCTGCTAATGTATCAAACAATAGCATCGACGCACCATCATCTGACACATAACAGCTGACCTTATCGACTGGATAATCAACCGACAATATTGACAGGACCGTATTTGCTGTTATTATTGGTGGCTCCTTGAGAGGATCCACAGTACTAACGAAAAAATCAACTGGGGCTAGCTTATTAGGCTCTCCCTCTCGCTCAAACCTCATGGATAGACGATCAAGATACGTTTCTCTAGTAATTGGTAACCATTTTGGAAACTGGTCTAGTATCCACGAGAGTGCAAACCATATCTCACAAATAACAGAGATGAGCCATAAGGGGAAAGCATCATAAGCTGGTGTCAAGATTCGGAAACGGAAAAAGAAAACGAGTATGATAAGTCTGAGAACAATAACAATGCGATACGGATTGATTTTGCTGGAGGCAATAGGAATTTTCCTCCACAATGGTTGCCTAGCTTCAGCCAAGCTGCAGAAGAGAAGTATTAAACTTGTCAGTATTATAGTTATTACTTCCCAACAAGAACCCTTCTACAAGTTGATAAGGCTTAAACATGGGACAGACTTTTCAAACTTGCATACATAATTTTCATATGATCTTGTTAGTAATTGGACAAGATGTCAATGATGAAAATCTGAACAAAAACCAAGGGCCACGAAAGAACAGATAATAAGAAAAAAGGCTTACAGGTAATCATCTTCATCTCCAGGATCATTTCTTCCATCATCTTTATTCACCAAACCTCTCTTTTCTTGCCGGACTTTCCATTTCTCTACCCTCTCTTTCCACTCTGAGTTGCTGTACAAATCCTTTTCTCCTTCAAAATCCTTCCCAGCGACTGCAAACAAGTCGCACACAAAACCAAAGATATGGTTTGGTTATTTCCTGATGCCGAAACATGTTCAAACGTAGAACTTGTAGAGTATGATTTGGTTATTACCACTTCCTGTAGTAGAGAATGCTAGACCAGAGGGATGGCCTTGCTGTTGATCGTACTCCCCAATTTCCTGCATTACCAGTCACCATTTTGGCCTTAGACATCCTCCAACTTCTCTCACATAAAGTTAATAATTTCAAGTTTACTCGTGTAATTGAAGAACTTAGAACTTAAAGGAAGTCTTTTTTTTTTTGTTTTTTCCGACATCGAATTAACATTCTAATTCTGTCAGATACGAATTTGATGAACTTTTATACGTTCCATCCAACCAAAGCAAAGTTTACAGACTTGAGCTTGTTTATGGGCAATGAGAAATAATGTCTAATCTCTATTCTAACTTCCAAGCCAATAGCCATTGTAAAACATTTCTACAGTTCTAATTTATCCATCTGTAAATTAGAAATCGTGATTAGAGTTACCGAGTGAGCAAAAACATTTTTCTTCTCAGATTCGTCACTCTTAATCTGTATTTCATGTTCAATATCATCAGAACCAAAATTGTCATCCTCGTCGTCCTCGTCCCCAGGAACTCTTGGACAACCTGCACAGAGCAAACCTTGATCAAGTCTAATGTTTATACACAATCCAAGTGCCCGAAACAGATAGATTCATTTCTTGATCTTCTAGTTCAAGAGGAATAAATAGAGAGCTAAATATGCAAACCTTTTTGCCGCTTATAGCGAGTGTTACACTGAGGACAGGTCTGGTTTCCTTCACTTCTCTCGTACAAATAACAAGGTTTACAAACAGGAAAGCCACAAACATGACATGCAACAAATGGCTGCCCATCTTCTTTCAATCCAATATCATCTCCACAAACTCTGCACACTTTGGTCGACGCAGAATGACGAGGGGGAGACCGCTGATGCAAAAGAATATATTTGGTTAAAGCACATACGCAACACAACACGTTGATGATGAGAACAGAAAGAAAATGAAAGAAAAAGAATAATGAGAAAAGGAAAGAAAAGGAAGAGGAAGAAGAAGGTACCTCGTCACTGCCATGAAGAGAAAAGGAACTCATGGCAATGCCAGCCATGGTTGTTTCTGGGACAATGGAGAGAAAATGAAAGGAGATGGCGAGAGGAGAGGGGAGGAGAGGTGGGATGTTATAAAAGAGATGGTGATCATTGTAAAATATCGAAGTGTAAGTGCATGTGTGAACGTGTGAGCTGTGATTAAGAGTTACTGTGTACCAAACTGTGAGTTGGGAAGTCGTGTGTTTGAGTCGAAGAGACGTTAGCTTAATTGGAAGCGATAGGTAGGAGAAGAAGGATGGAGAGACGTTGCTTGGTCAGGCAGGTACATCTCATAGATCATATGCCTTCCACTCAAAGCTGTCTTCTCTAACACTATGAATTATGAATTATGAGTTTATAATTCTTTTCTTTTTTGCAGGACATCATCGTTTTACAAATAAAAAAGGATAATTTCAAATATTTCATTTTATTAAATGTAAATTTTAAATATCAAAAAGATATTTAATTGATGGAGAAGTATTAATAAATTGAAAATTTATATTTTATGACAATACTTCATAAAGAATTTATCTTTTTCTTGTTACCAATATAAGTCAGACTAATTAATGCTCGTATCTTAGAACCTTCATTTTCTGTAAGAATGGTCTTTTGCGGTCAAACGTCTTTGTTAACTCAAGAAAGGCCTAATTCTGTCAAGGTTTCTTCATCATCTGTACCAACCTGAATGCTGTCTTGTAAAGAAATCGAACCATTATTTTAGCTCCTCAACAGGAACCCAAATGCAGCTGAAACATGAAAAACACAATCAAACCAGGGTCATCCTGACTGGGGAATTCAATAATCAAAACCACAAGGCAGGGTAAATCCTGAAAATGAAATCCTTTGTCCCTTCAGACAATAACCTTATACAACTGAAATTCCACAGCATACAAACCAAGGGCCAACTTCTAACAGTTGTCAAGGCTCTGCTTTCTTTGTATCATGACTTGTGGCGTTCCAACTCCAAAGCACCTCAAGAGGTGCAATCCCAGGTCCCTGATTGCTTTCCTGTTTCGAAGCCTACATGTGCATGGACTCTTTAAGCATTTTGTGTTGGTTAATTAATTTCCATGTTCCGTACAAGTAAGCTGACTTAACTGCAGACTCAAACCATAGTAAGGATGTTCATCAAGTACATGTATAGACGATGGGAATATACCTTACCCTGCTATCAAAAATATAAAACTAACGCCATTGATTTCATTTTCAGTTAGTCATTATTCTGTTATCTTGTGTTCCAACGACAGTTTGTTAACAACTTTAAACTTGTGGTTACAACTAGATTTTACACTAACAGTTAGCCAGATCCGTTTACCACCGGAATCAATATCCCCTAAAAAAGATGTAATCTTTCAGTAGCTAAAGTGTCTTGAACCCGCTTCCACCTGCACCTTTAGCCCTGCTTCACCAACAGGAATAATTGAGACGTTAAGTACTACTATAGTCGAAATACTAATCAACCTTTAGGGCAGAAGCACATGATCTGTGGTTAATCAAAGCAGGGGGTCAAAGTTGAGGAGCTCTAACATAAGTCAACTAACACCAATATACTCGAGACTAAATGCCCTCCATGAATCGATGTCATTTTTTTATTTATTCTACAATGACTTAGGCATCTGTTCTTGGTCGTTTTGCAGGGTGTGATGATAAATCACCATTATCAGGCTCAGGGTTTTCGGAAGCTCCATTTTGTGAGGCCTCAGGCTCCCGGCTCAGACCAGGTGAACTTTCCTGCACCTCAGCAGTGTTATTGATTGTGTCAGTTCCTGATATGCCAACATCCACCTCAAGACGTTCCACTTCATTTTTTTCTGGTGAATCTTTCACTGCTTTTGAAGAAAGGCTGGACAAATTCTCCAAAGATGTTGACGGAAATTTAGGCTTTTCAGAACCCGACTTGTATTGCTTCTCAAACATCATTTGCAGGTGCCTCCCTTGCTCTTCTATTCGTAACTGTAAATTTCGTTGGATCTGCCAAGAAAGGACATACATTGTTACACACTAATATGTGTCTAAGCATGCATACACACAGACAGCTAGAGTCTTGAAGCCTTGCAAAAATGCATTCTACTCCCTCTAACGACATCTGCTTAATAAATTGTGTAGCATAAACAGTTCATCATGTAGTCAATGTACTATGTAACAAGCTTTTGCAAAACCAAACCCAAAAGCACAGTTCAGAAAGGTAAAGAGTTACTGTTACACAAAAAGGGAATTTATAGTAGCATCCATCAATAACTAAGTCTCATGAGACTGAACAGACAACAGCGTTCAAGTACGCCTATTAAAGTTACCCAATGGAAAGGCATCTGCCATTATAGACCTAAGCCAGCCATAAACCATCTACCAGGATTTTGTGGTATATAACAAAGCTATTTACTTAATACAGAGAAACCATTCTCAATCCGTACCTCAAGTTGTTCATGCAATCGTTTCTGAACCTCCACTTGTAATCGCAGAGCCTCAGTGATCTCAATACCCCTGTGATTAATATAAGATGTGAGTAGAAAGTTTAGAACTAATACAAGATTAAATGGGAGATAAATGTACAAGAACTTTCTTGCAGAAACTTATAAGTTGGTCCCTTAAAGCAGAATCCTTAAATGCCCTTTTATGAACCAGCCTTATACTGGTGTCAAAATTTTTGTTTTGAGAACCTTAATCCATTTACAGTGCCATTCAAGTCATTAAGTTGACCAAATCCAATTTCTTGAGAGTTTCTTTGGTGATAGTTGCATTCGATCAATCGATAAAAGCTTGTAACAACTATAGCCACCAAGAATATTATCTCCTGTTAGAAGAACCACCTGAGAGTTGCACAATCATTAAAACCTCAAACTGAATATCAAACCCCCCATAATTTCAAAGTCAATGCCTTCTATTGCTATAAGAAACCCCAAGTTAATGGAAGAGAAAATACAAAAAGATGTACGGCTGAAATGGGGAATTAACCAAAAGAAAATATTTGAAAAAAATTCCTTTAGTGTATAGATCAAGGTAATTCCAACAGATGGAAATCCTCGCAATTTCTATCATATGCAAAAATGTACCCTGATACAAGCAGGAGAAGAGTGATAACCTTAATGCAATGGAACACACCACAAAGTACAAACATAAACCTGATAACTTACGTTTTCAAGTCTAAAGAGGGCATTCCTTCAATAGGATTCAACCTTGTCTCTGAGGATCCTGCAATTTAATAAAATATTTTCATCACTCAAGATAATATACACTCACAAGCAAACCGAATTTCATACAACAAATCGCACAAACACACACTTAGAAAAGGAAAACTCTTGGTAAGGCAAAAAACTGAAAAGACAAAATGGATTTCAAGATCCAACACAATGGAATAGTATTAAAGGTAATTAGAAAAACATACAGGTCCATAATTTAACAATATGTCAGTATGAAGGAGAATATTTGCATGCTGTAGAATGATAAATTATGCACTCTAAAGGAATATATAGTACAAGATTCAGTTTTATAACGCATTCCTGCCACCCTCCCCCTCAAAAGGGAAAAGAGTACTGGCATGGGCTTGGATAGTTAATAACTTCAACAGAACAAGTTATTGGTTATCATGTACCTTCACATGAATCTGGTCTATATCTGGCCGTCCTGTATTTCTGAATTTAAGAAGGTTCCATGTTAAAACCCAAAAATAATAATTGCAATAAACATCCATATGCAAGCAACTGCAAATGAGCAAATCATGTTTTTCAAGTCATGTCAAAAGAGATAAAGTTAGACCTGCAAGTGGCTTTTTACATGATATATGGTCAAGCCTTCAACTTTCATGAGTTTGAGCACACCTTTTGGAGTAGCTCCTGTACATTGTGCAACCAAAAAGAAGTCAATTTAACAGGAGCCCCATAGGTTGACTAAAGATTCTATAAAGGAAGAAGAACGACAGACTTTCACTTCCACCAAGCTGGATGACAGCCTCCACAAAAGCTTCATGAAGCTCCGGTGTCCAACGCATGCGCGGCTTAGCTGGTGCACTGTTTGTTGAAGAAGTAGGGTTAAGAACAGAAAGATTTTCCCCTGATGGAGGTGGAAGCTGGGGATAAACATGAGGCTGTTGTGTTCGAGCACTTGGAGACGGTTTGGACACCTGGTATGCCATCTGAAGCAACAAAAATGAACAAGATAAACTGTTTAAAATAGAAAATATTCATTAGGAAAAGGTAGCTCAATTGCCCTACATGACCAGAAGTGCCAACCTTAGGTTCCATATCTGCAGCAGTGGTGTCAACCAGAAGGTCATCCCAATTTGATGTCAAAGCCTCATCATCAGTGAGTAGTTGGTCTGCCCATTCCTGCCAATCATTTTTTTTACTATAGTCCTCAGATGTCATAACACCACTACAACTGTTGCTTTCTATTTGATTGCTGTGGACAAGATTGTCCATGGGGAAATCTAGAAAAGATGGCAGTGATTGCGGACTCCAAGAAGCACTGTTTTCTTTTCCATAATTACTTGATGTTGACGACTGAAGCAATCCAGGAGAAGCCTGTGCCAATGACAGAGCTTCCACATTTGTTGGTGATTGAGAAACAAAACGAGTATTTCTTGTATGTTCGCTGGGTGAAACGGTAGAGTACTGAAGGTCTGTTGAGAAGCCTGGAGATGAAGAAAATATGTGACCCACTACCTCACTGTTAGAGGTTGGATGACTGGCATGTACACGAGGCCTTGTGATAAGCTCCCTTTCTATGGAAACCTGCTGAGAATCGGGTAGCTTCGGGCAAGTCTCTTCCAGTTGAATAGGCAGGACTGGCAAAGATGAAGACATTGCTCCTGATACTCCTACATTACTCAGCTGCTTTGCACCTGATCTCTGAATGGATAGAGTTGGGCGAGCCTTCATAGTTGTCCTTTAAAAAAAAAGAGGCACAAGACTCACCTACTACATCAACTGATACTAGTTTCTTTGAAGCATCACGAAATTTAATACATTCCAAAGCATTATCCAAGCTCACAACATCATAGCAGTAAAAAGATCAATACAACACACAAACAACAACACGAACTATTAAACCAATGCAATGTCCCGTCAAGAGGCAAAACTATACTTGCAACTCTGAAATTCAAAGGGACATTAAAACGGCAGAAGTTTTGAAACTTTCCAATCATCGCTAGATAGTGGTAATATATAAAAGAACCTCAAAATCCAAGAAACCCAAGGGAATACAGCGCCAACTAGGAACAAATATCTTTTACACAAAAGAAAACATGAAATGCACTAATCACATTTAAGGAGAGAGTGCATTTTGGTTAACTACATCATTCCCAAAACACAGGTCTCAGCTCTTAGTTGTGATCAGGTTAAGGTCGTAGATGCAGATGTATGGTTCCAAGTTCAGTTCAATCTCAGCTAGAGTTTAAATATTTGATTAAATTCTGCTAATAAGAACAATGCCAATGATTTCCAAATTTGGAATGGAACAAGGTTCTCTCGTATAACTTGAGACCCTCCAACCAACTAACAAGCTTCACACACAAGGACCTAAATATTGATGACTCTGTCATCACTTCCTCTAACCAAGGTAACCTGAACTTCAACTTAAGCATCATTAAAAGCTATTCGCGAATTTTAACACATTCAGTTCCCAAACGATAATCCCCGATTCTTGGAGATGGAATCTAAATTTTTACCATGTTACTTTCGCTAGGTCCAAACCCTTAGCTTAAATTCCATTACATCTGGGGTCCAAGTTCTTCACCAAGACTACAAGCATATCTCACGCGTAAAAAAAAAAAAACGGATTGAGCAACACCAAGAAACCGATTTCAATATTGGCAGAAATTGAATCATCCACCGGTTCTTGCAAAACGCTTCCCACATAGGAACAAACCAAGCATCAGCACCAGAGCTTCATACACAACTCCCCGACATCAAACTATGCATGCCCATCAACTTCACTATTTTTCAACGAAAAAAAAAAATTCACTAACCAAAATCGCACCATCCAACCACTATACGGTATTAATAAGAACAACAAAGAACAACGCAAAAACAACCGGGTGCAATTAGACCGTTTACAAATGAAAAATAACCAGAAAAACAAGTATCAATCGAATTGCAAAAAGAAAAAAAAAAGTCTCAGAAGGGCACAGAATTCTTACCTAGAAATTCATGAAAACCTGGAAAAAGAGAACAATACCCAGACGAAAAGTCGATGCAATTAAGGTACAGAAAGAACGCAAGAGACAATCTATCTAAAGAGACAAGCGGGTTGTTTTTTGAAATTCCGTCACCGGCGTCCCAAAAAGAAGTGAACGGTGACGAGTGCGCTTTGCTCTCATTTGGCCCCCCTTTGGCTCTGTGTCTTGGGGTTAATAAGGAACAGTGATTGGTTCACTCGCCATCAATAGCGCGTGAGATCAAACTCCTGAGACATTAGTTGAATTAGTGAGTGACACGTATGTGGGCCCAGGCGCATTTATCATCTCATGGGGCGCACGTGGGGATTACACTCGGCTATGTGTGTTCTTTCACTTGTTCCAGAGCCAACTTTGCAACTTATGTTTTTTTATTTTCTCATATGTAGAGTCTAGAGTCTGTTCGGGCATAAATCCTCGTACACAAGTTAAGGTCCAGTAGGGCCTACCAGAAACGTATCCCTAGTTGGTTGGTCCGTTAATGTTGTTACTTTCTTCCTTCTTCTGTTTTCTCGTGAAAACTAATTTTTCTCACTTCCATGTCATCAAATTTATGTTTATGAGATTTTTTTTTTTTCTGCAAGATATTCTAGATGAATCTTAATTATGAGAAGGTATTTTTAAACTATCCATACGTAGATTAATTCTCGCTCAAATCGAGTAGGTTTTTTACGGGATATAAAGTTCTAATTTCAAGTGTTAAATGATTGCATATATGAGGGGAGTTCGAATTCGTGACCTCACTTAAATCAAAAGAATTCCTTACCAACTCGCATCTTAGGATTTTTATGATCACATATTTCAAATACGCTGAGTAATGAAATTAGACTATAAATAAAGTCAACTCTTTTGAAAATTGTAAAAGTTGACCATAAATTGCAACCTTAAAAACATTAAACCAAAGACCGTTAAATACAATTACAAAACCATACATGCAAAAGAGAATCCTGTTCCTGTTAGGTATGGTCTTCTGGTGGCCACCACATGCTTCAATTTTGTCGTTTGAGGAGCAGCACAAGACAGGACGTGGAAACAAATAGCTACAAGTTGGTTGTTCTTTTGACATGTCTGACTAGACATACCATCGACAAGACTAGTAATGCACAAGTCAGCTTAGGTTTTGTTAAAATTGTCTTATAATAATCAAACCGGTTGGTGGAAGTGATTCAGACTCTTATTCTTTAATTAGGGATTTTGAATTTTAGTCTTAAAAATAAAAAAATTTATTTAACCAGCATTTTATCTTTTACGAATTAACATAATGTGAGTAGAGATTAGTCTAAGAGTAGATGACACCTTCTCACAATTGAGACCTTCTTAAAACACCTTATGGGTTAACAAAAAAAAATATCTTATAGTTTTTTAAGATAATATATTCAAAAAAATTTATTTTTGATATTTTCTAAATTTAATTTTTAAAATTCATCTAATTTAACTTTAAAATTTTACATAAAATATATAACTTTACAAATTAATTATTAAATTAAACATGTTAAAAAATTAGACATTATTAAATTTATAACTACAAAAGTCAACATTTAAACATCAATCACAGTATTAAATTATGGCTACATCAGTCTACTAATGCTATTATGCTATAGATAGAGGCAGTGACAGCGTAAACGCATGCATCAACAATGTTGTTGATAGTCATAACTTTGTCATTTCTTATTTCTTAATTTAAACTCCTGCCAGTGCCAAGCCCAGTACTGTGTGGGAGAAACATAAACCCTTTTGCCCCTGCGGGCCTACGACTGCCTTAAGCTGTCATATAGATGCTTTTATTTATCAGAATCAAGGTAAGTACGGTTTTTTTAAATTTTTTTACCAAATATTCTAAAAAAGTTTTAATTAGGAGAAGTTATCTTTACGTTATTTATATTCAGCCTAATTCTCGCTTGAGTCAGGTAAGTTTTTTGTAAGAGATAAAATTCTAAGTTCAAATTTTAAACGGTTATATATCTAAAGGCAATTTAAACCTATGATCTCATTTAAGCTAAAAAAAATTCCTTACTAACTCTCGAGGAGACTCCAACACAACCTCTAATCACTTTTGCCAACTTACAGCCGTATCCCTCTGGAACGGATAAGGTTTGGCTTTTAGGAGTGGCGTCAATATCCCTGTGGCTTTATCTGATACCAAATCTGAAGCCTACCCCTTACGAGTTTGAAGCATCACAAGGCATATATCCATATATCCTTTATATGATGCCCCAGTATCCAAATGCAATATCCTTCATCCACTAACCTTCTTCCTGCCTCCACTTTTATATATATATAAATAATTTAGTAAATTTATAAATAAAAATAGTATGTAGAATCAAGAGATTCGCAGGAATGCGATCTAACCTATACAAAAAAGACCTAACATGTTGGCATGAGGAGCTCTATAATTGCTCCCCATGCCTACACAACCATGCAGCATCTTAAGCTATATCAGCCCACTAAATGGCCATAGCAAGAAGTAACTTAACCAAAATATGTTAATTCCCAGCAGAAGGTATTACAGCTGAATTATTCAAGATTTACTTCAACACTTTTCCAGATAGTTACACATTAGGAACACATTGTTTACCTGTTTGCAGAGAATTACCACAGTGCAGGGATAGTTCAGCTCAACTCGCATCCATCTGTCTTTGTCTTTGCCTCTACTTTTTACTGCTACTCTTTCTCCAGTTCATCTTCAAGGCCAATACAATCACAATTCAAGAAACAAGAAATACATATATACCAAAATACGTATCAATCTACTACTTATTTCGTATATGTCAAATAATATGGCCTTATACATAATAAAATATAAAGGTAATATTCATATTGCAAACTCATGAAATTATATGGTATAAGTGTCAGTTTATTATAATTCTTCATCTTATTTAGATATATATGACAAAGTTTATAAAATAAATATATATTGCAAACAAAATTATGATAAAATCAAATTAGGAGATTCATATTACATTTATATCTTATCCTTAAATTATTTCTAGTCATTATTAAATTATGATTTAATGAAGTTGAAAAACACTAGTATTTTTCTTCTTTATGAAGAAAGTAATCAATCTCATAAACTAAAGTATGAAGATACTTATACAATATGAGTGATTGTTAGGGAACAAATTTATTGAATTGACATCATATGAGATTTTCATTTGAAATATTATTTGTATATCTATGAAAATTCTCATTGTGATGATTATTTAAGTAATAATTTGACTTAAGATCTCCAAAATCTTGTATAAGAGTTACTATGTTATAACCTATTGTAATTAATAGTAGCTCAATCTGTAATTGTTAGATATAATATGAACTATATGAAGATAATTGAGCGATCAATATAAGATTCATATTCTTAAAATCATTACTAAGAATGTTTCATTATTTTCGATTAATTTTAATTTGAGAAATTATTAGTCAAGTTGAAATGACTTCGAAAATAGTTTCAAATGCTATTAATTGAATCAATTACTAATGAAAAAAATTAATATGATTATACTTAAATGAGATAGACATTATTTCTATACTCTATCTTTAATCACAATATTATACTATGAAAAAATTAGGTTATGTGAAAAAATTATGCACGGAAATGTTAATCAAAATCACTTTGATATTTCTAAATATTTGAGTGATCATGATACATTACTAGATATTAATCTTGATCTATGGATATAAATTATTTAGTTAAAGAATTAAAGATAAATTAAAAAGAGTTTAATTTATATGCTCCTAAATTATGATTTATGATTACAATTTATATCTATTGTCAACAATTTAGGAATCTAATAGGTCACGCTCAAAGAATAGGTTGAAGAGAGACGTTGTATTTTAATCAAGTTGGACTTAATTGTAAAATTTGATAAACTTTGCGATTAAATATAAAACATTTAATAAATAAATATTGATACAAGATTTTGGATCTTTTTGACCACAATTGGTATTTAAAAATTAATTTTAATTAAAGCTTGATTGAAATTAAAATTTTATTTTAGCTAAATTACTAAAATATCTAAAAATTATTAAAAATAGACTTACGCTTAAAAAGAGTTGGCACTTTTTGCCTAACTCTCTATACAATAGTTGTAGAATTCTCTCAATACATTTTGCAGGTATTGTTAGTCTAAAATACCACTACTATAAAGCATAAATTCAAACATCCAGAG
>JANSVB020000191.1:3003250-3024651 GCA_025504935.2 Erythroxylum haughtii
GGGATAAGAAGAAATTTCCTAGTTAAACTCCAACTCTTCAAGTGATCAACCTTATCCACTACAAAAATCTCTTCACTACCTTTATAAGCCCATGGAATAGCTTTTGTTAGAAAGGATCTTTATTCTTTGTTTTTATATGTCCAAATTTTTTATGCCATAACATTGAAGATCTTTCACTTAGATTACTTGAAGTGATTAATGCTTCTACTTTTAAAACGAGTCTCACTTTAACTTGTACAAGTTTACACCTATCTTCTCTCCATTCCAAGTATAAAGGTGCCTCAAATTATCTTCAAAATATTTTTTAAAATTTTTATTTTTATACCTAAAATTATCTAGTTGTTTTGAAGATAAAAAAAATTCTTCTTCAAGCTTCACATATCGCACATCTTGAAGAGTATAAATTATACCATATATCTTTAACTTAATGTTTCAAATAATAACAAACTTTAAAGGATAATCATCACAAACATACACATATACTCTTGAGGTTAGTTCATATTGATGGAACTATCATTTTCAAGAGGTCACGTGAAAAGTAGTTCCTGAGTCGAAGAGCCATACATTAGATGGTGACTTTCTACTTTCAATTGTTGTTACTGCTTCACAATACAGAGCATTTCCATCATCTGAAGTACTTGTAGAATTTCTTTGAGGACTGAATATTTTTCTTATTTAAATTTTAATAATCCTATCTCAAAAGACCTTTTTTAAAAAACCAAAATTGTAATATGTTAAATTCTTCTTCCTTCTTGATTTTGATATGCCATAATTTTGGCTTCCATTTAGATCACGTTCTTTTAATCTTTCTTTTTTCATTATCAAGGATTCAAATTATTGTGAACTAGGCTGCACATCTTCCTTATTCTTGTGCCTACTTTCCTTCTTCATAACTGTAATTGTAGTGTCATCATAGACTAGATAGTCTATAAGAAGATTATTGGCTAAGTTGACGATGAGTTGATCATACGTATCAAGTAACTTTTGAAGTAAAAGTTTGATATATTCATGTAGCTCTAGTCTATAAACCAAAGATATGAGTTGAGAAAATATAATAGTTAAATTATTAATGTGCTTGATAACTAAAGTAGAATTTGACATCTAAAGAGTATAATGTTTTCTCTTAAGGAAAATTTTATTGTGGAGTGCTTGATTTGTAGCTTTATAAGATGATTTCATATCTCTTTTATTATTTTCTTCTTCTCTATGTTTGACAAACTTCATCAACTAAATATAGATCAAGATTTATAATAACACTCACGTCTATTTCATTCTATTTGGAATTATATGATGAAATTCGTAGGCCTTCCATTAATGACTCCTGAGCAACTATCATTTGTAACGAGGGGTTTCAACTTCAACAACAAGAAATTATTCCTGTTAATCTTAAATTTAATTTTTATTGCTTCTAACCTAAGCTACTTTGGACTAAGAGAAATAGATCTTATTATTTGACATAAACAATAATCATATACATGAATAGTACTTACTACTTTCAAAGAATAAATAATATATGATTTTTTGTATGGATAATCCACTTTTAGTGACAATCTTAGAGCATACGATAATTAGATATATAAATCACAATTAGTGTCTAATATTATTTGTTGAAATGATTTAGGCGAATAGAGTAGGATAATAACTCTATTAAAATTTTAAAAATAATATAATTATGAATGAAAAGAGGGGCTACAATAGAAATACTAACTTATTAACTATAACTTACAAACATAAAATTTGCACAAGTTCTACTGTTGAATGCTTGATTCTCATTCTTCATATATAAAATAAGAAGATGGATGAACATTTATAGGTGAACCAAATTAATTATAATTATATATTTTAATTGGATATAATTATAAAATGATATCTACGAAAGGAAGGCAAAATATCGAGCAAAAAATAAAAATATAAGGGAAAACAAAAAGAAACGATGTCGGGGCACAGCAATTCATTAAACGACAAAAGATTAATGAATCATAAAGTTTCATGCTTTCAACTTTTGCTATATTTATGTAGAACTCCTTTGCTTTATAGCGTCAGACGAGCCATAGGTATGGCTTGACAGAAAACTTGATTTTCTTCTTACTTTCAGATTCACATTTTGCATCTAGTTTGTTCCTTATCTTGGTTAAGAGACATAGAATCATGAGGATGGCTGAGGCTACTGGTCTTGGGAAACAAATGTTAGGAGATTTGAAATGATTTTACTCCTTTATACTTACCTTTGGATTGAATGGTCCAAGATTACAAGTAGGACTGCCGAACAACGAAGGTAGTTTTGCTTATGAAAGATGTGTCAGAACAAGACAGACAACTAGAAGAGATGTAAGTGCAGGTGAAGTGGATGAATACTGAAATATTTAAGTTGCCAAATAAGGCTACTAAGGAATGTCCAGCAGTGAAAGAAAAATGTGAAAAGTTATAGCTCTCCGAGCATGTGCCTAAACTAGCAAACTAAAAGGGATCAATGTCGATACATTTACTGAAAATGGACCTTGCTTTCCTAGTTACAACAGAAGGTTGAATGTGTTCATCAAGATTGTGCAGGACCCTTTTGAGGATTTTGATTATAGACATTAAGCACGGCTACATACAAAATAAGAATGAAGAAGCAAATAGTGGGAGAACTCATGTATGCTCTACAGAAGGCCATTTACGGGTGATGTGCTAAAAACTGGCACCTGCTTCTCCTTGTTACAATCGTATCCACTGCTGTTGCTGCTACTTTTTCTTCTTGGCTTTGCCTCTCCAAGCATTGTTAGTACATCCCTCATTGAAGGTCTATCCTTGGGAAGCTTGGCCGTGCAGAGAAGTGCTACCCTAAGGACTAGTAGCATCTCTTCTTGAACATGTTTGCAACTTCCTACATTGGGGTCTAGTACTTGCTCTAATGATCTGTTGTCTCTGATCTTTCTTCTAATCCATTCAACAATGTCGACAGACTCTCCAAATTCGGGGTCCAACGGTCGCTTTCCAGTTAGAAGTTCCAATAAAACTACTCCATAGCTGTAAATGTCAATCTTTTCATCAACCTTCAAGGTGTATCCGTATTCTGCCAGGGAAAATTAACAGTGTTTTCATTGGTTAAATGAACTTGAGTGCTCAGTCTAAGCAACCAAACGAAACTTACCTGGGGCAATGTAACCATAGGATCCAGCCACCATAGAAACAGTCTCATTCTTGCGCATCATCATCCTGGCCAGTCCAAAATCAGCAATTCTTGCCTCTAGATTTCCATCAAGCAGTATGTTATTAGACTTGATGTCACGATGAATGACCCGTGGGTGACAGTCATGGTGGAGGTAAGCAAGTCCTTGAGCAACCCCAAGAGCTACATTATATCTTGAAACCCAATCTACAAGTAATCCTCTTTCTTGTTTTCCATGCAAGGCTTCTCCAAGGCTGCCATTGTTCATATACTCGTATATTATCATGATGTCAATGTCATTATGCAGAAATCCTAGTAGCCGGACAATATTGCGATGCCTCAGCTTCCCCAGCACATTCACCTCTCCGACAAAATCGCCACTACTCCCTGTTTCAATGTCTGCTCCTGATCTCCATAGCTTCTTAACAGCCACAAGTGTGTTTAATCTTGGCATCTCGGCCTTGTATACAGTCCCAGTAGCTCCCATACCAATCACGTTTGACTCCTTGATGCAAGCGAGAATGTCTACGCTGGTGAAACCTAGTCTCTGGAATGCCATCAAGCTCCATGGCCACTCTCCATTCCCCATTTCAACACTTTCTTCGAAGCAACTTCCACTCGAGAACCACCTTTTGTAAAAAGATCGACCCACAATAAGGGTGATTCCTGCTGCTAGAACCGATGAAGTACCAACGAGCCATCCAGTAATAATGTGCTTTGTATGCAAGCTCCTTT
The DNA here is from genome assembly GCA_025504935.2 of Erythroxylum haughtii. Taxonomy (NCBI): domain Eukaryota; kingdom Viridiplantae; phylum Streptophyta; class Magnoliopsida; order Malpighiales; family Erythroxylaceae; genus Erythroxylum; species Erythroxylum haughtii. Next base: position 3,007,137 of record JANSVB020000191.1, read on the forward strand.
GCTGTGACACTGTTAGTGAATTATGACTACATGGTGGCAGCACGCCGCCGCAGAGACCTGCATTGCCTACCAAATCATCTGGATTGATTGTTCTTAGCACCACATTTTCCGGAACAGGACCTTGTAACTTGTTGTACGAGACATTTAGGACTTCCAAAGCCGGGGAGGAGCCAAAGTTCTCAGGAATTCCACCAGTTAGGGAGTTGTTTGATAGATCAAGAATAGACAACGTAGGCATCATTGCAAGTGCTTCGGGGATTTCTCCCGTCAATCGGTTGTTTTTGAGATTCAATTTAACCAACTTTTCACATGAAGCAATGCTAGCTGGAATGACTCCAGTGAAATGGTTGGATGAGAGATCAAGCTCGTAAAGTGAAGGACAATCCTGGAATTGGTCTGGGATTTCACCTTCTAAATTATTGTTTGATGCCATAAAAGATTGTAGTTTTGGAATTGAAAGAATTGTGGAAGGAAGAGTAGATCGGATGTGATTTCTTGACAGATCTATGAAAGAAAGAGATGAAGACAGAGCAAGATCATTGGGGATCTGACCAGTAAGACTATTATTTGCGAGTTCTAACCTTTGAAGCTTCCCAAGTTTGCCAAGCCCTACTGGAATTGTACCAATTAAGAAATTGTTCTGCATACGGACACGAACGAGTGACGAACACAATGATAAGCTGACTGGAATTTGACCTGAGAAGGCATTGTTGAAGAGAATGAGCTTAGCGAGATTGCCACCATTACACAGGGTTGCTGGAATTTCACCAGATATGGAATTGGATGATACATCCAACCACACCAATGGTGAATTTTTTCCAAGATCACTAGGCAATGGCCCTGATAATGAGTTATTCCACAGTTCAAGCACTCCTAACTGAGTCAGTCCTCCAAGTCTAGCTGGTACTGAACCTGAGAGCTGATTGCACATGAGGTTCAACAGCCGTAAATTTTGTAGCTTAGCAATCTCAACCGGTATTTCTCCTGATAACATATTGTCTGAGAGATCCAGCTGCTGCAGAGAAGTAAGGCTGCCAATTATAGCAGGAATATTACCTTCAAAATTGTTCTGATACAAGAAGAGAGTCTCAAGCATCTGAAGCCTCTCCAATTCAGCTGGAATCTCACCACCAAGACTGCCAACTGCCAAATCAAGATACTTGAGATTGCTTAAGTTTCCAAATGCTGCTGGAATTCCACCTTCAAACTCATTATATCCGAGAATTAATCTCTCCAGTGAAGAAAGCTGCCCCAGCTCTGGTGGTATTTGGCCAGTGAGATTGTTCCCAGAAAGGCCAAGAAACTTTAAATTCTTCAAGTTGCCGAAAGATTTGGGGATAGAGCCCTCAAAGAAACTGCCCCTGAGATCAAGAGTGTCAAGCAAAGTGGCATTGCCAATGTCGTCAGGAATAAGTCCTGAGAAACTGTTGCTTGAAGCATTTAGTAAAGTTAGGCCACCAGCTCTCCCGAGACCAGCCGGAAAGCTCCCAACAAAGAGGTTCTGACTCACATCAATAGTCTTCAGGGAAGTGAGATTTGATAGAGCTTTTGTCAACGGTGAAGAGAACTCATTGCAGCACAAGTTGAGAGACGTGAGGCTCTTCATAAGTTGGATGTCATCTGATACACGACCACTGAGATTCATGTGGGAAAGATCAAGCTTTTCTACTAATCCATCAGAGTTGCACCGAACTCCAGTCCAATTACAATGACCTGCATTATGGAACAAAGTCCAATTTTGAAGGTTGTGCAATGGATCTACAAGACCAGCTTTTATCATTAACAAAGCAGATGCTTCATCACTGAAAGCAGGTGTCTGAACGGCCTTAACTGAAACAACCCAATTAAAACCAATGCAACAGTAGAGAAAGAAGAATAGGACTTTGGACTGCATATTGTTTTTCTTCTCGTTGGTTCTTTTTTTTTTTTTTTCTTTTCACGTAGGCTTTTGCCTCTTCACCATTATCACTCTTTGGATTGTAATGGGAGTGACAGAGAGCTAGAGAAATGGAGAAAGAAGTATATATGTCAGTTTGGGATGTTTATGAGTAGAAAGGAGATTGATTAATGTATAAGAATAGTTATATAAATAATGAACAGATGTTTGATTACATTAATCATAGAGCTCGTGAGATCTTGGGTTCTGCAACAGCTGTTAATCAGTTAGTAATGACAAGGAAGCTTTTGGACTCACAGGAAGTTTCTCCGACATTAAACATGGATAGGGAATGTGTTTCTTAATAATGCATTCTTCTATTTCTTCCGCTGCAGTAATAGTCAACTACAAGTACGTCATAATGGATCCAGTTCTAGCAGTTCTTGTTCTGTGTTGAGAAATTTTCATTTCAGATTAACAGTAAATACTTATTTTCGCATGAAATGCTGAGACATTGAAGCAGTGAAAGTAGAGAAATGAATGTGAAACTATTCTAGCATGAGAAGGAGCCCCTGTCATGGCCTGTTATCAGACTAGAAGTTCAAAGATGGGTAGTTATCTTCAGGATTGATTATCACGTACATCTTTAACAAAAAGGTATCCCATAGATCGGATGTTAAAAGCTGCTTTTTACAAGTAATTTTTAAAAAGCTGCCTTTTAGAAGCAGTTGTTAATAACTAATATAATCAAATTTGTGAGTTATAATTTTGCTCAGATATAAGATTAGGGACGTTATAATATAATATAGAAATGGATGAAAAGAATATGATTGAAGTAATGCATGTTTTTGCCAATATCCTTGGCAATTGTACAAGAAATTTTGGACTCACGTCCCTGATATATAAGCAGCTTTCTCAATGATGAACCATCCATACTGTAGTTGGGAGAAAAAAAAGAAAAAAGCCAACAAGAAAAAGCAGATCAACACCCATCATTCACCGATTAATTAAGTGAAGAGATTAGTTATTCGTTATATGATTGAGTGAAGATGGAATCTTTCCATGTTCAGTCATGAATGAAGACACAAACAATGCCAAAATGATCCCCAAGTTCTTCTCATGTTCTTTGAGTAGTGAACGTGACGAAGCCACCATAGCATTTTAGTGCCAATTATAAGATACGCCCTTATGCACTCACTAACGGTTGGATGGGATTGATTAACAAGATTTTCCATTTCATTGACTTAAATTTCAAGCACAAATGCTTTGTGAAGAAGGGTGGTAAAGAAAAGTTGATAACTTTCTCTTCATCCATTTTAGCAGCAATGTTTTTTATCAGAAAGAGTCTTAAAACTGCTAGATAAGACCAAAGCTAAATGGGCCAAGAGAAGATGGGAGAAAAAGAAGCATATTATCAATAATATTTTAGCAGGAAATAAATTTTAGAAAAATAGGAGGAAGAGAAAATGCACATGCACACATGTGAACAGGTGCAATATTTTAAGTGAAGATGGGAGCATTGAGGATACTAACAATGGGGAGCATGTGGAAGACCAGCTTCCTTTCGTATGATTAGAGAGAGAAAACCTATTAGCCTTTAGATATTTAAGAGATAATAATATTAGACAGTCATGGCTGGAGGTGAAATACACATGGAGACAGGAAGAGCGAATTAAGAAGGTGAAATACACATGGAGAGGAAGGGAGGAGGAAGAGACTGTAGCATATTTCATATTGCCGCTGCACATGTACCACTTGCTTTAGCTTTGAACCCTTTTTTCCTTTCTTTTTTCTTTTTTATTTTGAGAGGTGTTAAAAATAGTTATTTAAGTACAATGGTTTGAAATAAATGTTCTATTGAACCCTTTTATTCATTTTATCGACCAAATTACTTTTGATATATTGTACCCTATAATATGCCGTTAGGATAGGATAGGTTTTAGAAGAAAAAAATAATTTCCTTTAAAGAAGTATAATGTTATCGATACCATATCCATATTCATATCGGTTAATAATGAGTATCATTTTGGATAATTTTTAAAATTATAAAATAATCTTGAAGTTTTCTTAAAGTTATAAAATAATCTTAAATATATTGTACTATATAATTTTTAAATTTACATCAACCATGGTCGTAAAAATCATAAAAATGAAAATTTAAAATAACAACAATTTATTTATTTCTATTAATATTAATTTTCACATATTTCACATATAAATAATAACTACAATTAATATAAAAATCATTTAATCATCATATAAATATAAAATTAAGGATAATACAAAGTATTTAAAATGTTATAATTTCATCATATAATAAATAATAATTATATCAAAATATTAAATAAAAAGAATAATAAAGTTTCATAACTCTCTAAGTATTTCAATAAGAGTTGAGGAAACAATCAACTAGAAGCGAAACCTGAAATAAAAATATTTACATTTATATTTAGGGTTGCATTTTGAGTACTAAAAAAGTTCATAAAATCCCAAACACCAATTTCAACTTCTCATTCTTAAGTGTTATTATGGATTAATAAGTATTATTTAAGCGGGTCTTTTACATTGAAATTTCAAACCAAACCTTTGAGTAAAGATCATTATGATATACCTAGGTACATCAACATCTTCATCAAGTTAACAGGTCCAAATATTAGTAAAACTCTTTTTTTAATGGAAATGATTTTTTATATTAGGAAACAAGAATGAGATTCTTTTCAATGGTAAAAAGCATTGAATTGTTGGAGATTATCTCTAGTGGCCCCTTCATTCCCCTTAAAACACTAGATGATAGGAAATATCTTAAATCAAAGAGATGCTCTCAACTCTCTCTAAAAACCCATGCCACCAAACTCTTACAATCAACTTCCTTACTCCTAGTTTTACCTTTCTGTTTTATCACCCAATTTACTAGATCTAGAAGTCTACCTATAACGCTTCCATCCCACCTCTAACATTTCCATAAAGTTATTTGTTTTTGCCAATATAGAACCAAAAACCATAAAAAACCAAAATAACTAGGACATCTCACCAAACAACGTTAGCTAGCTTCCATACAAGAGTTTCCACACATCCCAGACATAAAATCAACCAAGACCAACGCAAGTTAACTTTAAAACTACCAAACTCTGGCAAAACAAACTTGGAGCAAAGTAGTAAGGGATTCAAACTCCTTTGATAACCAAAGCTTCATCCCTCCCTCAAATGTAGATGAGTCAATCCTATCCCTAATGGAAGTATTACAAATGGGAGCCAAAAATTGGAGCATGTCTATAGTAGGATTTTTTCCTGGAGAATAGGTTAGCGTCATTAGTTGTACATAAATAGGTGAATAATATAATGGAAAAACGTGGTGCTAGAGAATATAATAGTGAATAAAGATGAGCTATTTATATTCAAGCTCTGCTCTGAGGATAGAGCATATAAGATTATTGATGAAGGGCTATAGACCCTTTATTTATGAAAAAAATGGCACCTCGGTATTAAGTTAGATAGGAGCATGCTATAAATGATTCCACTGTGGGTGATCTTTCACAGGGTTCCACTTTAGTAATGCCCAATTAAGGGGCTAAGCTATATAGCTAGTAAGCTTGGAAGACCTACTGGAATGGATAAGAACACGAAATTACTAAGAAGAATAGGCTATGCATATGTGTGTATTGACATAGAGATAAATAGGAAGCTACCAAAGTTCATTAGAATTATAAGGTTTAAAAATGATGGGAATTTAGAGGAATACATCTTAAAAGTTTCTTATATGTGGAGACCTAAAGTGAAGGAGCAGAAGCAGATCTGGATACCTAAAAATGTTGAGTTGGTCACTTAACCACTCAAGGACAAAGAATTTGAGCAAGAAGTTCCAAATCTTAAAAGGTTAAATGCTAGTGTCATTAAGGAGAACAGGGAAAACAAGAATGAAGAGAATGTTGACAAGAGAAAGGGGAAGGAGATCGTAAGAGTATACAGGTATACTATAAATACTAGATATCAATGCCACCCTTATGTAAATTAGAGGATAAACATTTGGAACAAAAGATGGGCCAAAAAAGCCAACTCCAATAGGAAGTAGCTCGAATAAATCAATAACAAAATAAAAAACGAACAAATTAAGTAAAGGAAAGAATTAATGCAAACTCTAGTATGGAATATAAAATGCTTAAGCAACCTTAATAAACAGCTGGCTTTAAGGATTCAATGATCACTTACAGACCTTATTTTGTTATTTTTGTAGAAAATAAAATGAATAAGAGACATATAACAAAATGCTTATGGTTTTTAAACAAAGATTGGATAGTTCTGACAAACCATATTAATGGAAGAATTGAGGTTGGTTTTAATTATGCTAAATTGAAGTTATTAAAATGGTCTAGTACAAATAAGATAATCCACTAAGAGATGATAATTGATAAAACAAGTGAGGCTATAACAATTTCTATAATGTAGGATTCTACCGGAATTTCCAAAGGCAGATCCTATAGGAAAGCATAAGGAAGATCAACGATAACATTAAATTGCCTAGTGTATAGCTAGAGACTTCAACTACATTTCGAATTCTTTTAAGGTCTTGGGAGGGAGAAGGTGATCAAATATAAACTATAAAGAGTTATAAGGAATAATCAAAAGCATGGATTTAATAGACCTCAAATATCAAGGGAATTTGTTTACGTAGAGTAATATACAAGAGGGGGAATGGCTCATATTGAAAAAACTAGACAATTGTCTTATAAACCATATTGGATATAGAAGTTTCCATTGTGCTCAGCTATATTCGGAGATTTGGTAACATCATATCATTGTTTAATACTCCTTCAGTTCATTGAGGTTAAACCAATTAGGAGAACTCCTTTCATATTTTTTTAATTACATATTGAAGCACCCAGGTTTCATTGAAGCAATTAATAATGGAATGATGATCAATATCTAGGGTTTAAATAGTTATTATTTCATCCAAAAGTTGAAAGTTATAAGGAAAAGCTAACTATTGGAGATAATGATCCATTACTAAATGAGAAACAAATGGCCTTCAGTGAACTCATTAGCTACCAGAAGTTTGTCATACATAGTCCTAGGAATGAGGATCTAAAAAATAAAGAAGCAATATTGATTCAGGGTTACAATGATTTATTGGAGCTCTTGAATTCATAACTAAGATAGAAATCAAGAATGATCTGGATCAAGGAAGGAGAAAGGAAAACAAAGTATTATTTCAATATGATCCATGCTAGAAGGAATGTGAATCAAATCATGTATCTCATAGATGAACATGGAAATAGTGTAGTTAACTATGAAAGTTTGAAGGATCTAGCTTATGCACACTTCAGGAACTAGGTGGAGACAAATCAAACAACATAGAAGATTTTAATAATAGTACTAAATATATATGGAAGGGAGTGCTTGGTTAGTTGGTATGGGAAGAGAGGAATGGAAGCCATATATATTTTTCATTCCTCACTATATTCATTACAATTCCTATTACCATTCCCTCAAGTAAACCAAGAACACCCTAATTGTTCAAGAAAATAGAGAGATCAGTAGGGAGATTTCAAGGGAGAAGAATAAAGAAACATTTTTTTATATTAACCCTGATAAAGCTACAAATCCAGGTGGGTTTAATGGCAAATTCTTTCAACAAACTTAGATCATCACATAGGAAAGTATTATTACAATTATTTAGGAGTTCTTCCAAAGTGGCAAACTACTTAAGGAATGGAATAAGATATATGTATTCCTTATTCTAAAACATAGCAATGACAATAGCCTAAAGGATTACAAACTAATCTCTCACTATCATGTAATATACAAAAACATAGCAAAGATATTGGTCAATATGATGAGATAGTAGCTCTGCAAGATTATAATATAAGCTTATAATGCTTTTTTTCAAGGTAGACATATTGGAAACAATATATTTCTCTGTCAAGAACTTCTCAAGGGTTATAACTCCAGGAAAATTATAAAGAGTTGCATTCTCAAATTCGATCTAGTTAAGGCTTATGACTCAATCAACTGGGAATTCATAATCCAAGTATTACAAGTTATAAGGTTTCCTTTAAAGTTCATAAACTCGATAGAGGAATGTATCACTTCTTTAGCTTATGCAATTTTGGTGAATTGGGAGTCTGTAACATACTTTAAGGCTACTAGAGGGCTTAGGAAAAAGGACTCTCTATCCCCTTACTTGCTTATGCTAGGAATGGAAGTAAATATATGTTTGATGACTAGGAATATTGACAAGAACCCAAAATTTAAGTATCACTTCAGGTGTAGGAAAGTAAAATTGTTTTATATAATTTCTATTGATGAATTCTATTCCTATGCAGAATAAACACCTTCTTTAATTTTAGGCCAATTCCATATTGCAATATAGTATTTAAAATGATATCTAAGTTGCTAGCTCAAAGATTGAAAAGTGTACTGCAAAGTTACATTGATTTCTCCCAAGATGCCTTTATATCAAGTAGGATTATGGGAGACAATATATTGCTATTACGAGAAAATGTTAGATCTTACACAATCAAAAGAGGAAGAAAGAATTACATTCTCAAAGTAGACCTGAAAAAAAGAATTTAATAGTGTTGACTAGAGGTTCATCTTAAATACTCTCCAAGCCTTGGACTTTCCCTAAATATTCACTAATTGGATCTCAAAATGCATTACAACCCCTACTTTCAAAATCTTAGTGAATGGACACCCTAGTAAACATTTTAAAAGATCCAAAGAGATCTCATCTCCTCATACCTCTTTGATCATGTTATGGAAGTATTCAATAGAACTCTTAAAGTAGCTGCGGAGCGTACAAGAGTCTTTAAATTTCACTCAAAATGTAAAAGACATATGATCACTAATTTTTGTCTTGCAAATGATCTAATACTCCTATCCAAGGCAGATCAAATCTCAGTCTCCTCTCTAAAGAAGGTCTTCAAAATCTTCAACAAACTCTCAAGTTTGGAATTTAATTATGCAAAAAGTGGCTTCCTATTATCTAAATTTGTTATGGAGAATGAATCAATCATCAGTTGCATCACTAGTTTCAGGTTTCAATCATTCCCAATAGTCTATTTTGGTATTCTAATCGTAATTTCTAATAGTAATTCTGCTGACTTTTCTTTACTTATTGAAAGAATCAAAAGTATAATGGCATTATGGAGTTCTAAAATTCTATCCACTGTTGGAAGGATTCAACTTATATCTTCTATTACAAATTTTATTAATATATTATGGACTGCCTACTTGGCTATTCCCAAGAAAATCATCAAAATTATAGAAAGGACAAGCAACAAATTTCTATGGAATAGACGTGAGGAATCTATCAGGAGGGCTAAAATGCAATGGAAAGATGATTTTATACCTAAGGATAAGGGTGGACTTGGGAAATCTCACTAAAATTGATGAATTTTGTTATACTAGCCAAAAGACTTTGGAGATTATTGAAAGACAAGCAATCCCTTTTGTACAAATGGGTTCATAGCTTTTTCATAAAGAAAATAATCATTTGGAGTATCAAAATCCAATTATCCTCAACTACCACTTGAGAGGCTATTCTAAAAACAAGAGGAACATCCTTTTAGTTTGATGATTGGCACACATTAGGCATTTTATATAAGGTAGAAAAATTCCAACACTTAAGACCTTTGATTCCCCACAACACATTAAAGTAGAAACTGATATTGAATGAAGATGGACTTTCCATTCTAATAGGAGCATTGACACCATTATGAATAATCTCCCAAGTTACCCTCTAAACCAAGATAAGGAGGACCATATTCAATGGACAACTCACAAATCCTTATCCTTTTCTACCATGAGTTGTAAAAACATCCTTTAAAAGGCTCCTTAAAGTAATATCAAGTGGAACAAACTAGTTCAGAACCAAGATATCAGCTTAGCTCATGCTTTTATCCTATGGCTTAGAATAGGAGCTAATATTTCAATCAAGGATATAACAAGTTTCACATTGATTCTAAGTAGTGTGAATTTTGCTCCCTACGCCTGGAGACCATAGACCACCTCTTGGTAAATTGCAAATATTTAATAAAATCTAGATGAAGATTATTGGTTTATTGCTCTTGAAAAGCAAAGTAATAAAATGGTGGAATGGATAGCAAAAGTGAGGATGAAGAATAAAATAGACTACAAGCTACTTAAAATTAGCTTTGCGTCACTTGTTTGCAACCTTTAGAAGGGAGGAACATAAGAATTTTCAAGGCATAAGGAAAACCTTATAATGAAGTCTTCCATATGATAATGATAAAGTGTAAAACTACAGCTACAACTAGAGAGATACAATATAAACTTTCAAAAGAGATCAAAAGGAGTTAAATAATGGAGCAAATTACAAATATGAAAGGAGAGGAAGTATAAGCTAATTGGAGGAGACCATAGAACAAGCATAAATTTATCCAGATATTACGTATAATGTATTTTAGTTCATTTTTTGACTGTGTTAAATAGATCTAACTGATATGATAGACATGTATATTTTATGATTTTGTATTCTAATATTTTACTTAATGAAATTTCACTTAACTTTTTAGAAAAAAATAACATTCAAATTCTATTTTGTGCATTAAAGAGAAATAAGTTCAATATAGTGTGTCTATGTAAGATGATACTTAAATTTTGATATCTATTAGGAGTCACATATGAGGGTACTAACTAAGTCAAGGAGATAAAGGATATATGCTTTCACATTAAAATATTTTTTTCAAATGAAAATATGATGAGTGCATATCGATTATATGCACTAAATTCATTGATTTTATGGCAAATCTTATACCAATGAGAATGTGAGAAAATTACTAAGTTCTTTTATAAAGAATTGATAAGTTAAAGGTGATGGTCATTCAAGAAGCTAAAGACTTGAATGTATTACCATTAGAGGAGCTCATTAGGTCTCTTCTTACCTATGAGATGAGTCTTATAGCAAACATAAGGAGAAGGGGATCTCTTAAAAAGAAGAACTTGGCATTTAAGGCATCAAAAGAGGAGTCAAGTGAAGAGGAAGAGATATCCTCAAATAGAAATGATGAGAAATAAATGACACTCTTCACTAGAATATTTATGAAATTCTTAAAGAGAAAGAAGTTCCCCATTAGAAATGAATCCAAGAAGGTTAAAGTTGATACCAAATCAAAATCAAATAACATCATTTTCATTAATTTTAGGAAATCATGTCGTATAAAGTCCAAGACCCTCTCTTCAAAGATGGGGATAAGCTTGAAAGAAACAAAAACAAGTAGAAAAGAAACTAAAAGAAAAATTGAAACTTTTAAAGCCTTAAATTAGGATGGTTTAAGTGATTTGAAAAGTCAACATTAAGAAGGAGAACTTGCTCATTTGTGCTTTTTGGCTTCTGATGTTGATAAAGTACTATTTAGCTCTTAATCTTGTGATAATGATGTTGTGTTATTTTATGATGAATTAGTTAAGTCTAGACATCATAAGAATGAAAAAGAAGAAAATATCTCTTAAATTTAGAGAAGCTAAAAACCATATATATGCATACATAAGTGAAAACGAGAAGTTAAATAGTGAATAGTGTATCATTAAAGCTTCTAAGAGTGTAGTCATTATTAACCTTCATAGATTAGACGCATTAAAGAATAAAAATTAGATATTGGAGAAGGAGATCAATGTAGTTAGATGCATTAAAGAATAAGAATTACATATTGAAGAAGGAGATCAATGCATCAAGGACTATTTTTCCAAATTCACTAAAGAAAATGAGAAGTTATATAGCATTTTAAAATCCAAAAGAGCTCTCATTATAGACACGGGATTAAGTATACTTATAAGAGTGATCCAATGTTAAGACTACATTTTCAAGAGAAAACATTTTCATAGTAAAGAGTCTTTCCCTAAGTTGGCAAATGAGTATGACACATCTTAAACAACTATACATATAAATCTTATACATATGCTTCATCTTCCAAGGTGCATTCTAAAGGCAAGTTCCTTGAATTTATATTTGGTTCTCAACTTAAGTCAAGAGTATAATATTACTAAGGAAAGGATAGGTACAACTTCTATGCAAATGCACAAGGTATCAAGTAACAACATTTTCATTCATTTAGACTTCTATACTAATTTTTGAGCAAGAATTAAGCTCGCACTTACAATAGAACTCATTTCAAGCTTTATTCCATGAAAAATATTCAAATATCCTATAGAAATTAACATAATCAAAGGAATATGTCTCGTCCTTGCAACAATTCCAAGTCATATTACTATCCAATGAGAATAAACAATTAATATAATATCCAGAGGAGAAGTCCTCACTAACCATTCATCCAAAGAATACTTATAGATGTATCTGTGCATTAAAACCATATATCTCATTGTCATGGCACAAATTCACAATATTCATATAACATCAGATATTATTTTTATAGTAATAATAGGTACATTAATAGGTTTTGTTTCTTAAAACAAAGCTCAATGAGTAAATACTTAAGTAAATGAGTTAAAAAAGAAGGAAAATATTAACCATTAAGAACCCAAGTTCACTAAAGCTTATTAATTGCCTTATTTTGTATTTCTATAAAAATTAGAAGAAGAAATGTTCTATGGATAATGGATTCTTGAGGTATGTGACTAATGATGCATCCTAATTTACAACTTTTAGGGAAAAATATAAAGAATTTGTTACATTAAGATAATTGCAGTTGGTAAAGTTAATAAGGAAAATGACATTATAATTAATAAATATGCTCCTAGTTGAAGGATTGAAGTATAATTTATTAAGTATGAGCCAACCATTTGACAAAGATTATAAAATACTCTTTGAGAAAAAATAGTGCATTATCTCTTGAGTTAATGAAAATAGTATTGTATTTTTGGGCAAAAGAGAGGAGAATTATACAATTGATCTTTTTGATATTTCTAACCAAAATATAAAGTAGTTAATATTTATAAGCGAATAAGTATGGACTTAGTATAGGATAACATGCAAGTATGAAACTTATCTTTGACCTTAACTCTAAATAACATGTCAATGGAATTTTGAGTTTGATAAAGAAAAGATTTTGGGAGTTTTTAAATTAAAAGAGAAATCTATAGGTCATTAAAAAGTAAAAATTTGGCAACATCCACAAGGCTTTTGCAATTACTTCATATTGATTTTTTAACTGTACTGTGGTTTCTAGTTTAGATGATAACTTTTATGCTTTTTTTCATAATAGATGATTTTGTTAGTTTACTAGGGTCTTGATCTTAGTAAGTAAAGATCAATGTATTTGGGCACTCTTAAGTTTGTAAAGAGAGTTCAAAATAAAAAGGAACTCTCTATTATATTAATTAGGAGTAATCATGGTTCTAGATTTTGATAACGAAAGGTTTGAAGCCTTTCATAAAAATAGTGGTATCTTTCATAATTTATGTATTCCTAGGACTCTTCATCAAAGTAAAATTATTGAGAGAAAAATAGGGCATTATAAGACGTGGTTAGAATAATGGCAAAATGAGTATGTTGTTTTTAATGAATTTAACTCTCTTACTTTTAAGAAAAATCGAAGATGATGATGTAGATATACCCAAGGATTTGACATAATTAGCCTTGGAAAAGAATAAATAATTGTTAAAATACTTTGATGCCCCAGTAAGCATGCTATTAGACTAAGTGTAGAAGACAAGAAGAGTATAATGGAATCTTAAATGAGTCTTGGGGAATGTATGTAGGTAATATTTGTTTGGTAGAAATATTACAAAATTAGTTTGTAATATCTCTTATGTATCCTCTTTGTGTGGATATATTCTAACTACATTATTTTTTCATGTTATCATTATATTAGAACTTGATGAAATTATACTTTGAATAACAAAAAGTTCTTAAAATCACAAACGCTCAACCCCTTCCCCCTCTTATATGCCATTAAAATCCAATAATAAATTTTTTAAATAATATTTAAAGAATTAATTTAAATTAAGATAAAATTTAAAATTTAAAGACAAATTATAACTCTTATTGAAACTAATAATTTTCTACAATTAACTTTTAACATAAAAAACTAATAAGAATTTATAAGTTTCTAAAATTTTGTTAATCTAAATCACATTACCTAATTTTATATTATCTTTTAGTTAAAGTCATTTTGCTAGACTAGATCACATTACCTAAGTTTATAAATTAATGTGTCCTATATAGAGTTTTAATAACATATTGAAAATGAATTTAATTTTTAAAAACTTTGTTATCTTCGATTACATTATTTAATTTTATCATATTTCTCTATAAAACATTATCAGGTAATACAGTCCAATAGATTATATATTCTAATGGAAAAATATATATAACTATTTGAAAGAAGAAGTGTGTAGAAATCAAGATGTGTACATGATTACATAGTTTAAAAGATAAATGAGGTAACATTTATTATAAATTATATAATAATAATTCTCTATCTCAAAAACTACATATACATCCTCAACTCCAAATAATGATGTTTTAGATAAATTTAATCTAAATACAATTTTATGGCATAATTAATTGTCTTTAACATTTTATCCTTATTAGATGCATCTTGGTGTAGAGAAGAGATACAATTTCTAAATATTTTGAAAATTAAGTCCAACTAAAATAAACAAAACTGATCTTGTATAATATACATGTGAAAAATATTAAAACAAATATGAACATAAATAATTGTTTTATTTATCATATTCTTAAAATTTTGAATACACTTTTGTTTATCTTAAGTTACGTGAAATTTTCCTAATAAATCATATAAAAGAGTACTAGACGCTATTTATTAAACCACAAGTTCAAACATGGAGAAATTTGATTGTAATCTAATAATTAAAACATGAACCTTACAAAATCAAAATTTCCAACAGGATTTGGTACCTGATCCACATAGAAACCATTAACTTGTATAAGTCAATTTCTATTAAAATAAAATAATAACAATTAAGTAAATTATACAAAGCAACTAGTTCAATTAAAATTAAGCAAGGTAATAAAATAATTTATACTATATATTTCAAGCAGTCATCAATGGAATTCTTTCACCAATTTATAACAAAAAAATGATATCACTTTAGTTTTACAGCTAAAATATCAAAATACACATATTTATCAATGATTTATAAGAAAATCCACATAAAGGAACTTAAGTCATGCTATAGCTCAACTAGGTACACTTCTTGAAATCTAGTTTAAAAACTATAAAAGTAATTACTAGTACGTATTGATTATCTTGGTCATTATAAGATACATAAGAGGAAAGTGGATTATATGTTTATAATTTTTCTTATTTTTTAAAGTTAATGAATGAATTATTTATTATAATGAATAGCTATGATAAATTCATATAATATTAAACAACAGTAAAAGAGGATAAAAAATATATCAAAGTTATCTATAAACATTCAGTCAAACAATCATTAGCCTTATAGATGATAATAGGTTGGGTTGGGCTCAATTTTTTTCTCAATTTTGAATAACATAAGCCCAACCTACTCGAAATTTAAATAAAATAATGTTATTATGACTAAACCAGTTAGGACTAGTTCATACTAGATTAAGCCAAGCCTAAGCTGAATTGCCATCCCTGATTGGTCTACATCCACTCCCTAAAACTTTATTTGAGAATTTACTATCATCCTATAATAATAAGAGAAGAAAATCTCATATATGTGTCTTTTTTCAAGTGAAGATACCCCTTCACATATTCCTTTCATTGGTTGACAATAAATTCTTTACACATCTTTACTATGAGTGAAAAAGAACCTTAACAATTAAAAAGCTATTTCAATTGGTATCTCAATCACTTAAATACAATATAAGAATTCTTTTATATCATATAATGAACTAAGAGCTCACATCATGCTCACAATGTGAATGTGGTAAAACTATCTCAAAAGCTTTCTAAGACTCCCCTCTAGTGTTAAAGATTCTTCAAGCAACTAAATTATGATATATTTATACTAAAAATAATTTCAATAGTCATCATATACACAAACTAACCATTTGAATAACTAATTTTTTGGCACATTCAATTGTCTAATATCTTATAATGGGATTGTTAGTGCATGTATATGTAACACCCACATACCCCCTCGGAGGATATGCAAGTGTCACATAAAAAATAACCGAAACACTTCAAATCATACCAAACATTACTTACATTCATTTTCTAAATTTCAAGCAAACATACATTACATCTCATTAGATGTTATATTACAAGCAAAACATTTCATACATGTTGTGTTTAACAAAATGCATGTCATAAATTCAAAAGCCAACTTGTTTTAAGGTTATTACATGCCATTTACATCAAAATACAATATATCTCATTACATTGAAATACAACTCAAAAATAAATTGAACACTTTCAGAACAAAACATATTCTTCTTGGCCATTGTAGTTGTGTTTGTCCTAGTCTCAAACCTTCTTATCAGAACCTACACAGAGACAAAACCACCACGCTAAGCATATAGCTTAGTGGGGGTAACTAAACATAATGTATAATGGCGACTATTTCTAACAGTCGTCTAACATTTATATATACAGATTATAATACAGAGTAATCCAAACATTATGTTCCAGAACAAAATGTGATTCATCAATTAATACAGAACATTCTTGCATAAGAATAAAACTTATAAATATCATAACAGATTATACAAATATCATAACTGAATATCAGAATAGGATATAATCCTTTTAGATCAAAGTATGACTTATGTCAGAACAGAACTTGTTTTGTAACAAATCAGAGCTTACCTGTTGTATCAAAACAAAATTTACTTACATCAAAACTGAACATGTATTATAATACAAAATAAGTTAGACTACTAATCCTTTTTACAAAAGTGGGTAACAGGACTAAAACATAAGATACCATGATTAGTATCTAAAACAGAAGAGACCTAAGTCTCTGAAATAGAAGAAACAAAAGTGTTTAGAATTAGAAGACACCAAAGTGTCAAATCACAGAAGACACCTTAGTATCTAATTACAGAAGTAACTGCTAACCATTTTAGGCATGCCTATTTACCCACGTCTAGGACTTAGCAGTTTTAAAATAAACCATTTTAGATTTTATGCAAAAGATGAAGTACAACACATGTCTTTATTTTATTTTACTCCAATTGAACTTATTAATTGACATTGAAATAACATACCTTATAAATACAAATATGTGCAATTATGCATCAATAGAAGTGTTGAGTGGGAGAATACCATAAAAGTTAAACTTGAGTTTTATTAGTTTGAGATATTTAAATCAAAATTTACAATTAATTTTAAAATATGAATATTTAAAAAATTTTGAACCTTTAAACAACTACTTAAATGGAACTTTTCATTTGATTATAAATTATTACAAATAGAATCAAATTAATTTATCCTTAAAATATTTATTTTTTGTTAGGTTTGATATTCAAGTCTAATTTTAACTTTAAAATATGTGTTTAAATATGAATTGAGTCAATTAAATATATTTTTAATTTTTAAAAATTAAAAATATCATTTTATTTAAAAGAATTATATTTTATTTAAAACTTTTGACCTTTAAACTTGCTCCGATCAGATGAGTGGAAATTGAACCTGAGCTCAAAATCGGATCACTGGATGCTTATCCATACAAGGAATCTGTTGAGCTGTCCGCCAGAAATCCCACGTTTCTGTGTTTTCTTAA
>JANSVB020000191.1:3062173-3111904 GCA_025504935.2 Erythroxylum haughtii
TTTTGCTTTGTTTTCCGCTTCTTCCGTTTCCGCTTACCGAAAACCTTGTTATGGCTCTAAGTCAAAAGAGAAGACATACACGTATCATATATGATTTGGTTATGCATATTAAAGTTCCGAAACATTATTTTATCAAACAAAAGACATCAGTTGCACTTCAAGTGCAATGAATTATTCAAAACAATGTCATTTATTAAACACCTAAGCATATTAACATCCATTTGAAATTCAGTTCTACCATACGTTGCCTAGGTTCAAAATTCACATACAAGTCATCATGTCTGTCCTAGGATGTTTTAATCCTATTTTAGAAATATAGAACTCACCTCAAAAGGGGGCATACACTCTCTTAACTTCAACAATCCTCAGTACGAGCTCCTTGATTCACAGCTCTCGAGCATTTATATATAAAAAGACATACGATGAAATTACTACCTGAACATAAATTTTATATTTATACACCATCACATAAGTGTATAAGACACAATACTACTCCCTTTAAGCTATAGAATTCGATCATTAAACTTCTCGCATGATTACTCCTTACTATTCACATTAGCTTTTCTTTTGTATTTTCTAAGGCATTTAATGCCTTTAATTCAATACTTACTAATTTCAAAATATAATTAAGCACATCTTTATCCAAGCATATTGGGCTATTACTTGTCAATCTAAACAATAATTCAAGTTCACGCTAAGTAAACATGAAAGTTTTTTTCCAATACATACCATTACAAAGCCTTAAATCCTAAGTCAAGTTTACTTAGGCATTTTATCAATCACCTAATGTGCATGACTTTCAAGTCACATTTTGAAGACTTTATTATAATAATTCATGCTCCTATCATGTCATATACTAACACTTCCAATCAATGACACATTCCACCACTCCATTCAAACCAACTCCCTTCATTTGAGCTATATTTATCAGTTACACAACTCATTACATTAATCCACTTCTTCTCCATCATTTTGACCCAACCTTAACTAACATACATCTTCTTCATTTTTCATCATCAATTCATATTTTAAATGTATAATTAACACCATAGAATTCATTTAGACCATTAATTTCAACAAAATTCACAAACTTTCACCAAAAGGGGACAATTTCAGTTTTGGCTTAAAGAACCCTTTCCAAGACACATTTCATTAATCTAAAATCATGTTTCATGCATATTCAAGCATTGAGAACAACATATTTTAATATCAAACTCAAAATCCTAATGTAGAGAGAGATGAGACAAAATTTAACTATACTTTCCTTTAGTGATATCTTCAAATCCTTTGAGAATTTTTGAAATCTAATGATAGATTTGAGTTCTTTGACCCCAAATTAGCTTAGAACACCTTGGTTTGGGTTGAAAAATAAAAAACTTGGTGCAGATCAAGTGATGGCTGAAACTTCCTCTTCTCCTCCTCTTTTCTCTTTTCTTTTAATTAAAACAAAGTGTTTTAATGCCAAATAATGGGTTGCACGGCCACACACAAGAAGAGTCTAAAATTTTGACTCTTCTTTGACCAAAATATGGTGAAATTATGTTTTTACCCTTAGGTTATATGAAATTACAATTATACTTTCCAAACTTTTCCTAAATTTGCAATTAAGCCCAAAATTGAAGAATGACCAAAACTTTTATTTTTCATTTTGGTTCTCGAACTTTTGAAAATTCTGTAGCATACTTTGTAGATTCAACTGTGAGCGTTGATCGCTTGACAATGTATAAATATGAATGGTGGATCTAATGCTACATTGTAAATTATGTTTCATGAAATAAAATGAGGAAATTTTAGATTTTAGATCATATGCTATTTATGATTTTGCATATGATACCATGCAATAAAGTGAAGGTGAGACACTTCACGTCACTTTTGTCGGGCATGTGCATGTGCATGTGTGACTGTATGGCGCAAGTATGTGTGTCGAACAGGAGTGGGGTATTACAACAAATCCTATTGATTTGCACTTGCAAATGCATTAACATTACCTTTCTCTTCCATTAGAGTGTTCAACAATTGGAGAGGATTAACGAGGGTCGTAATTTTCCCTTCTAGTTCCTCTTCAGTCACCATAACGTTGAGATTTTCTCATTTCAGACACTCCCTCGCATAGTGAGGACTGTCACAAATATAACAACCAAGATTTTTATGTTTCTGATATCCATTTGTAGAAGCACCACTAGACTTCCCACTTACTTTGGCCTTCCCTTTATCTAACTGTCCAAATTTAGAATCACTACACGACTTGCCATGTACCCATTGTTTCTTCTCCTCTTCTTTAGTTTTCTCCTTCTTCTGCATAGACTTGGAGGTTCCCCCAACCTCTTTGTCTTTATTTGGGTGCAAATCAATCAATCTATCTGTAACAGTAATTGCATCAGGCAAATCTTACACCCCTTGTCTTCGTAATTCGATTTGTGCCCACTTTCGGAGTCCCGACAAAAAATTGAATAGTTTATCTTCTTTCTTCATGTTTCGACTATCCAACATTAGTGAACTAAAATTCTTAACATAATTCTAAATAGACCTGTCTTGTTTCAATTTCTGTAAGTTCTCCTATGCCAACCAAGATGTATTGCAAGGTAGAAATTGTTCTTTCAGTTCATGAACAAATGCCTCCTATGTCTCAATTCTCAGACGTCTAGCATTAAGGTCTCCATCAATTCTTTTGGGCCACCAAAGTTTAGCATCTCCAACTAGATATATGCTCGTTAACTGAACTTTGTCGCATTGTAGCACCCTGCCGCTTCAAAATATTGTTGCATATCCCAAATGAAAATTTCCAGAACTTTAGCATCTCTTACCTCATTGAAATGTTTAGGATATGAAACTTTTAACCGTGTCCATGTGGCACCACCATCCATGGCGCCATAGTTTCGAATGAGAGACAAGGCATCCTTTAACAGTCCCACCCTTCTGTTTGCTTCTGCTGAAATGGTAATGAAATGTCTGAAGTGCCTCCTCTAGGTGCTCAAAACAGAAAACACATTTTGCGTTTCATCTTCCTGAATGGCCCCAAGACCATGTTCCAACCTATCCAACTTTTCTCAAATTGCTTCAAGATTCTAGTTTGCTGCAATTGTTCCCAACACAATCTGCCAAGCGGTGAAAGAAGCCAAACCTAGTCTTTGATACCAAGTTGTTACAGGGTTAATTTCGAGGTTCTTTAACTCTTAATCAAATGCCCTATAATTACAATCAATTATGCCCAATTGATCCAGCCAAAATCTCACCTTAAAATAGAAACGAAAGTAACGCCACTTAGGGACGTAAATGTAGCTTAATATGATGATTTAAATGTCCACCATAGAAAAATGAAAACAAAGCCCAAAGGAGTTGTTTAATGCCAATTGTTTGGTTAATGGACAATTGTTTAATGGAACTTCATAAGATGGGACCAAAATAATGTAAGTAACATTATTAGATAAGAGAATGGGATTGTGCAGAATAATTGAAGTTGTTCATATGGAACATGCAACTAACTTGGTGTGAATGGATTACACACTTTTAAACTATTTTCCAACAGCCTATAATGTCTAAGTGATAAGGTCCCTAATAATTGGGACATATGGATAGTTACAACAAATTACAACTAAATAAGGCAGTTTAATATATTAATTGCCTAAGTAATAAATGACAAAGTTGAGGACCTACGGATGTCCCATTCAAAATTAAGGCTAGGTGTCATTACACCAAACCAATATGCATGCAACTAATGAGATTTAACCACATCACCATAAACCATGCAACCACCAATGTAGCTCCACATTTTAGCATTAAGTCTGATGATTACATATTTACATAGCACCAAAGCTCTCTTAAGTGCAATTGGGTTTGGTGAGAAATCAACTACTGTCATTGGGGCCACTTTTCAGTGGTTTCTAAGGGATTTAATTGGAATGCTTGATGGCATACTTTTTACCTTTTACCAGGTAAGATATGAAGTTTCATATTCATGATACTTTTTGGTTTCTAATTTGTAGCAGACTTAGGAAGGTATGCTTCACCTTATTGCTTCCTTTTTATGATTTTTCTTTATATATTCTTCCCTTTTTATTTTTGCTTGTTCTTCTGTTAGTTTAGTGGTTGCGTTTTTACTTGTATGCAACTGTGCGTTTTATTTCGTATTTTCCTTACTATTTTATTTTGTGCATAAGAATTTACTATTGCTTTGATTCTAATTGCAAGCTAATTTTGAAAACTTTTAACTTTGACTTTGAAAACGTTCCTTGAGATTTGTTGTTAGTACGCATATCCCATCAAATGTTAAACTTGATGCTACTGAACTCAACTTGATTAGTATAACCTCAACTCTCAAGCTAATTTTGTGACTCTCTGTCTTTACGGACCCTTTTTACCACTCAGGCTCTAGTCTTTTGTTGTCATCACTTTTGGATAATCTTTGCATCATTTTTTTATTGTCACATCTGCATGTGGGTCTACCTGAAATAGTCTCTCTATTATGTAAAGGTAAGGCTGCGTACTATCAGACCTCCCTAGATTCCGTTTTATTGCGGAACTTCAGACTGGGTATGAATATGATGATGATTACATAACACCAAAGGAGCAAAGGTACGGATACACTTACCATCTTACTTGGTGTTGCACTTCCTTCTTCTACTTGAGGTAATGATTTAGCTCCTCCCTTCCCGAAATATAGGTTGTAAAGTGAGATTTGTTATTTATTAGATGTGGGAACCTTATAAAAAATGCAAGTTAACTCCTTTTCACATTAGCCTCTTGTTTCATGCCTAGCACATAGGCTTATTGAAGCATTTAGGGATCCACCTTCTTAACAGTAAGCTCCAATTCTAGTTTTAGGCCCTTTAAAGAAAAGCCTATCAAGCATTGTTCTAGTAGCAAAAGTTTGTTTAAGTACTTGTCAAACTGAGTACGATATATCAACACTGATCCTTTTTGTCTCAATTCCTCAATTGAATCTTTGAAGATTTCCCCCATCAAATCTTTGTCTAAAGATGGCCACAAACTCTTCCTAACTCATGTATCTTCCTTTGTTCCTATTCCTTAAGGTAAGTTGGTACCATTCTTATGCTTACCCTCATAAGTGCATGGATGTCATTCCCATGTTCAATTCATCAGGACTATGGTCTAGTGCAAAAAATCGTTCACATATGTAAACCTAACTTCTCACTCCTTCGTTGAATGCCGAAAAATCTATCTTGCTGAACCTAGTCGGGACACCGTAGTTTCGCCTTCTCCTACTGTTTTAGTTGCAGCTCCCAGATTCTCCTTTCTCATTTTCTTTATGAGTTCGTGAAAAATGAATTACCAGCTTTATTGTGACCTTCCACCAATAATCTTTCATTTCTCAACCAAGCTTCCAATAAATTCTCATTCCTTCTTTTAAGGGCCTCTACTCTACTCCTCTTCTGTCTTCTGTCATATTTTGATGTCGAGGCTCGTTTGCTCTAAACTATCGAAAATAAGTTTGACAAGATAAAAGTGGTAGAATAGTTGGAAGTAGGGAAGAAGGAAAGAGTGCAGAGAAATAATGCAAAAAGATGAAGAGAGAGAAGGTAATATCATTCATTGTTTTATATGGTCGTCTTAACGACTGATAAACAGTGCATATTCTTTCTACAAGGGGACATACTTATGATAGTCACAAATTGTTGCCAGATACAAGCTATGGTATATTTTGGTTTACTTACTTAAGGGATACTGTTACTTTCCTCCATTTCTTGTCATCTTTTCTAGACTTCTGCAAGTCTTCTTTTAATTAGACTTTGCTAGTAATGGAAACCCAACACATTGGAAGTAAAAAAAAAAAAAAATTGAACACATCATGAAGTAGGCAACTGGAACTTAGATTTTAAAATTTTTCTAAAAATAATTTTTAGAAAATTAAAAGGACTCATCCCATGTATTCTTTCTCAAATTAAAAAGAACAAATATGACTAGCTATCATAAACAAAAACATTTTCATATCATTATTCTGACCCAGTTATGCTGGGCAGTAACTGGTCACTCTACTGAGACCTAGGGCACCATGTTTAGAAATTTATTGACGACTCCATGAATTCCACAAAAGTACAAATATGATGTCCATCAACTGTAACCGAAAGTATTTAAACTGTCTGCATGGTTATTGTTAAAATGTAACTTCTTCACGAACAAGAAAACAATGTGGGTACTCAAGGTTCCTCCTTTCTTTCCCAAAATCAAGGTTTTGTATCCATGCCATTCAGTTCCAAATAAATTGCAGATCCGAAACTATAACCATAACGATCTAAGGAACCTTATGGGAAAGAATCTGGGGAAATCTTTTCACTGATTGTTGAACCAAATTGTGGACCACCCTTACGATAAGACACAAGGAACTCAATAGGGTATCCCTGAAGTTTATGCGGGACAATCCCAAGATCATGGAATGTTAAAGCTGGAAGCCAAAGAAAAGACCAAGCAACAAAGAACACAAGTGAGAAAATATTTCAAAATAGAAAATGGGCAAAAAGAAAACAATTGTCAGATGCCTTGATTTACTGAACTAACCAGTTTCTGACACAACAGTATCTGTGGAGAGTGCATTGATCTCATCCACATTGAAAATGTTCGGAGTGGGTAATGGAAATGGAACCTTTTTCAGTAATACTTCTCGTGGCATTGCAATTGCCTAGAAACATGAAAACCTTTGAATCTTAACATTTTATTGGAAAGTACACATGAATACAGAAGTATAGCTGTTGACACAATCAAAACAATGCCATTTTGCTGCAGTGTTTCTCTTAGAAATTGTAACAGGGAATTGACAAATTTTTTATGGGAAGCATTCATTTGTGGTCTGCAACAGGTCTAGAATTTACCTTCGCAATAGGGAATGGAACTTTCACATAGCGCGGCCATTCACGAATTGTATCAAACATAAGCTCTGCCTACAGGTGCATTCAGTTTCCAGCATTATCAGCTAGCATTACCATAAAGAACAAAAGCAAATCAAAGAGAAGTTACCAGTTCATGAACGGTAAAGATTTCTGGCCCACCAAGCTCATAAGTTTTACCCATACTGGTTCCATCATCCTTCAAAGCTGCAATGATTGCAGCAGCTACATCAACTACATATACAGGTTGGATTCTGAGACAAAGACAAAGGTCAATATCAATATATAGTTTAACTTTTGTTACAAGCGATTAAGATAAGAAAACTTACTTCGTAGATCCATCTCCAATAAGAGGAAGAAATGAATAATTTTTAACAAAATGTGCCCATCGGTTCATAATCCGATCTTCTGTACCAATCATCACAGCAGGCTTCATGATTGTCGCCTAAAGAAGTCACATAAGTAATAAGAATTCACCCTTAACTTGACATGGTAAGAAATTAGACATGTTTATAAATTAAACAGAACGGCAATCAATATATTATCAGTTAACACACCTGCTTCAACCAATTGAATTCATATAAACAAAAATCATAAAATTGAATTCACATAAACAAAAAAAACATAAAAGGAAAGATGAGGAGAAATGATGGCCAGTTCTAAGAGCATAACTGGTATATAACTCTAGGACATAACAGAAAGAACCTACAGTGCTACCTCATGTATTTCTCTCAATACAGCTTCCTCGCCAGCAGCTTTCGTTCTCAACATTCTTGATGAAGATGATGGAGATGCTCCTAGGCAAGAAATTTGAATAAATCTCATGATACCACCGTGTTCTTTGGCAATCTGCACAAATTGAAGAATATGGAAGCTATACGCATTGAACTAGAAAGCAGTATTAGGACAATAAATCAGTCAGCTGAAGAACAGCCTCAACAAAAGTCCAAGACAAAAATCAAACCATATACATATTAGCTAATTCCAATCAGAGTAAGAAATCAGCATCAGGAGGACCCCAAGCCAAAGAATGAGTAACAATATAAAAGCCCCGTCCCTTCAAAATCACATTCTCACAATCCCTTGTTTTTTTTTTTAACCTCTTCCACTTCCTGTAGATAAAATTTATGTTTGAACGCAGAAGATCATTAAGCTCTACACTTACTACTTTTATCCTATTGAATTGTCAATATCTTGTGGAAATTTTTAAGGCAAAAATGTGACACAGACTTCACTTTCCACTATAATTTTAATAATTTAACCAGATGCAGATTTTCAAGTTCACAATTCGAAACAAAGTAGAATGTGAACTAGTAATGGAGTACATTTGTTACTTTATTTACCAGCCCAGAATCAATTCAATGAAACAAGAATGTCAAATGAACTAGAAACTGAACAATCACCAACTCGAAGTGGCTTATGACACAAACTGCATAATCAACAACCAGCTAAGAAAGCTGATAAAAGAGAAACGATTGACAACTGTTAAAGAATGGCACTAAAGTTAGTAAATGACAACTTAAAGCATAACATAAATAAATTTGATAAATAAACCATAAAAAAATATAGCAAACACATGTCTGATCCTGAAATCGCAGTAGAAGGCTTATTTTGTGTGAAATATTAAATATTAAGTCAATGCATATTTTGGATAATGTAGGGGTGTGTTATGTCCTTCTTGGGAAGTATTATAACACTTCATTCAAACTACACAACCAAATTGCATTTTCCAAATTGTCAAGATAATGCTTGCTAAATAAAACACATTCAAGAGAAGCACTGTGCCAGCAATTTCAAAACACAAATAACTGTAGGAGCACATGACAAAGCAGAACCTACCATAGCAAGTTGTTCGGCCATTCCATGGTGCACTTCCTCAAAGCTGTAATTTCTTGTTTCATAGTCCCTTCCTAAAGATGGCAAACCCTAAGATGAAAATCTCTCCCAAGTAGAAACTTTTGATAGTTAGAGTGAAAGGAGTTACCTATAAGATTGATAACAACATTGGCTTTTGCCATTACAGCCTTGACTGAATTTTCATCCCTCGGGTTGTATTGCATAGGTACAATCTAAAAAGTCAAACGGGAAAGCATTTCATTCATATTAAAAAAAGAAAAATGCAAATTGCACAGCCAAAAATTTTATATGCAATTCAACCTGACCCAAATCTCCCATCAACTTAAGGTGGCGAGGAGAGTCCTCAGAACCACGAAAAGGAACTAAAACTTGAGATCCCATTTTAGCTGGAAAAGAAACCAAAAAAAAAAAAAAGATCCGTTACTACTTAGAAAGGATAATAAGCTTAAGAGACCAGGAAACAAGCAAATGCCAAAATACAAGTTAATAAAATTCAATCTAATATATAATATAGCACACAACATACCAAGTTGCTGAACCAGATAGCGACCAAGAAAACCAGTAGCTCCAAATACTGTGGCAACTATGCCACTGCAAACCAAACGATAAAAGAATACAATTACAAACATTTCCTAAACAGACGAACAAGCACTAATCTTTAATTGCTGACCTTAATAAATATATGAGGGAAGTAAAGAAGGTGAGAGAGAGGTGGATACCTAACCGAAGATCGTCCACCGGTACCTTTGCGAACAAGGTTGCCCACACCCCTGGAGTTGGTGAGAGTAGATGCATACCTCCATTGATCAGCTGTTCCATTATCTATTAATTACACACAAAAAGTGAAAAAAGAATCATATTTAAACAGAAGCCTAGAAATGGGGGGATGAAGATTACATTGATCGTAAAGAGGAAAGAATGATTTCAAAGAAGTGGGCTTCAGAGACTGGTGCCCTAATCGCCTTGATACAGCCTGCATCGTTCCCCGTTTAGAGAGAGAGAGTGAAATTGTGCTCTCAGGAATCGGTACAGAGAAAGAATGGCGGATTCGGATTTGGGCTGATGTTGTGTCATCATCAGTTGGGTTGAAACCGTGGGCTTTCGCTAACCCAAAAGTCAAAACTTATGTTTTTTCTGTTTTTTCTCCGGTAGGGATTAAGCTTGGCATATAATTCCGGTCTGACCTAACCCGACTCAATCTAAAAATTAACAAACTTGACCCAATTTGAAGGTCTCCCATCAACTTCAGGACGATCATGAATTTGATACCTAACCGAATAAGCACTATAGTAGTCCAGGTAGTACATAGTCATATAATTTTATGATCATGAATTTGATTAAAATGGTTGCCACAAAAAGGATAAGGCTCAATGTCCAGACATTTGCTAACATTTTGTCATCCTCCACACCAAAAGTTGTCATTCTTCATATTTTCTCATTTGTTTAGTTTTGTTCTTGTTTAAAAGTGAACAGACATATGCTGACATTGTGTCATCCTCCATTAGTTTTGTTGTGGTAATGATACTATTTTGTTTACCACATCACTGTTTACAATCAGATATAGAATGGAGATTTTTACCAGTGCATCAACGAGTAGTAGTAGATTTGGATGTAAATATTATCTTTGGTACTGTAATTAAGTTTATACACTAATTCTATTTTCTCAAGTACTTACATACCTTGATTTGGAAATTTTAATCCAATGAATCCCTACATTCATATTGGCCATGTCCATCTAATATAATTAGTTTTAAACTATAACTATTATAAAGATGTCCCTTTAAACATTCAAACATTCAAAACTTGATTGTTAAATGTTTATTGAAGTATACATATACATGTAAATGTCCATGAATAACTTATATAGTCATATATGTTGATTGTTTCAGATGGATGAGGACATTCCTTTAAGTGGAGAGTTCTAATCTAGTACTAGAGAGTATATCATGAGAGGCCTCTAATTTAGTAGCAAGTGAAGATAGAAGTGCACTAGGTACATTGAGAAGTCATGTTTGCAATCACTTCAATAAGACTAGATCAATGGATGGAATAGAGAAGACCGAATGTAAATATTGTCACAAGTTGTTGGTCAAGAGTTCAACATGTGGAACCTATCATTTAAAGAGACATGGATTAATGCAATAGAAAGAAGATCATATCAAGAAGTTAAACATTTTTTACCCCCAACCTAATGAGAGGGAAGAATGAAATAATTGCTACAGCTTATGACAACAACAAATCAAGGTTTTGATAACTAATATGGTCATTGGTGATGAATGTCCACTCTTTATAGTTGATAACAAAAAATTTAGGATATTGCTCACCTCACTCCAACCAACTGTTAAGATCCCAACTTAAAACATCTTGAAGAAAGGCATCTTAAAGATACACGAGGATTAAGAGAAAGAAATATTTAAAATATATTAAAGGATAGGTTATTATCACATTGGACATTTAGATACTTGATAATCAAAACAAAGGTTATATGGTAGTGATGGCACACTATATTGACAACGACTGACCACTATATAGTACACAACTAACTTTAATATTGCTCTCAGCAACAAAATGTCCTACTTTGTACAATTGCTTTAACAATATATGCAAGATCAAGAAAGCTTTATTTGAATGGATATTTAATTACAATAAGGTGATATGGGTTATGGTAGAGAGACTTGGGATACAAGATGGAGGGGATTTATTTTTATTATGACATATTGTATGGTGATCGAGCTTAAGAGCATGTTGATGTTATTAAATAGTCCTGGAAAGATTTGTTAAAACTAAGATTACACAAAAATCATGATTGTAGTTGTTCAGCTCCAATTTTAGGTACGTGTTAGGTTCAACTTCAGCTTCTTCTAAGACCAATGTGAAATCCTCACATGAAAAAATTCTTAAAAGAAAAAAGAGCTAGGATTTTTTATAGGATGATATAGTTGGACAAATAATTGACGGTAGATTGTACGACAAAAGTTGAAAGTGTGGAGTTCGATGTATTGCTATGGTGGAAGAACCATGGAAATGATTTTCCTATCATGCAAGTAATTACATAAGAGGACTTAGCAATTCCAGCATCTACTGTTGCCTTATAATTTGCTTTTAGAACTAGCAGCACATATTGTGCTTGATTTCATCCTAGTACTTTAGAATCTCTTATATATGCTTCAAGTTGGTTAGATGATGAAGCTATGGAGGGTAAACTCCATTCTTTTAAGATATATCAAATTCATCTATTTTTAAGATAATATCTTATCTCATATTGTATTTTATATTAATACAAGTATTGATATCGATTCGGAGGAAAACATTCATTCAACTGAAAATATTTAGAAAAATATTTGATAGTGAAGATATATTTAATTATTTATTCTCATGCATTTAATATTGATTTAATGCAATTATTCATTATCAAGTATAATTTACGTAATAATGTTTTCGCATGCTAAAGAAGTAGTGTGAACTATTGACGATCTTGATTATAATAATTAGTTATCCCCTTTCCTTTATTATGAGTTTGTTATCTTTAAGCTTTATTTCTGTAAATACTTATTTTTCATGTGAATGTTTTGGTTTTTCATTATTGAAGATATAATTATTACTTGTGTTTTTTTTTATGTAGGTTCGAAACTGTTGTCTTTGCTTATTTACTTCACTTCAATGTTATCTAGTCTGTAGTCTCTAGTCTTCATTTTCCATCTATTATTGACAATTTCATTTTGACTTTTTGGTAAATTGTATCATTAAATTTTTTGATAATATTAACACGTTAGTACTTCTTTTGTATTGATAATAATATAATTTTCATAGTATTACTATTTTATTTGTTAATTAAATCAATGTTGCATTTTTCATATATAATATTTTGGTTCACTTTCTTTAAAAACAAATTTAGTTTGAATTTATTCATTTCAAAATTTTATGTGCATTTAATATAAACATTTAAAAAAACTCATTTTCATTAAGTCATTGTTTTAATTAAATAAATGTTGCATTTCTCATGTATAATATGTTGGTTCATTTTCTTTAAAAATAAAATTACTTTGAACTTATTCATTTCAAAATTTTATGTACATTTAATATAAACATTTTTTAAAACTCATTTTTATCAAGCAATTGTGTTGATTAAACGAATATTGCATTTCTTATATACAATATTTGGTACACTTTCTTTAAAAGTAAATTTACTTTGAACTTATTCACTTTAAAATTTTATGAGCATTTAATATGTATATTTTATTAAGAAATTATGTTAACTAAATGAATGCTGCATTTCTCATATATAATATTTTGGTTTACTTTCTTTAAAAATAAATTTAGTTTGAACCTATTCATTTCAAAATTTTATATACATTTAATATAAAAATTTAAATTTTTTATTAAGCAATTGTATTAATTAAATGAATGTTGCACTTCTCATATATAATCTTTTAGTTCATTTTCTTTAAAAATTAAATTAAGCATCAGGCCAGGCTTGAACCTAATAGAGCCTCAAGCTAGGCTTAAGTATGATATTCACTATTTGGGTTAGACCTGGCCCATTGCCAATCCCAATAGAAATGCTTTACATTACATTCTTGATTCATTTACTTACTCGACATATAAATAATTAATCGCTTATGCCTACACTAAAAAGTAGCCATTACCATGGTAGAACTACAAAGTTATTCTTCCAAGGATCCCACTGGCCACTACTTAATTAGTAAGTGGTGTTCATCACCTATCATATAAATACTTAATAATATAAATACATAATAGATATTAAAATTGTAGTTTAAAGGTGTAAAAACCTAAAAGAGTATTTTAATCAATGGAATAGAACTTTTATGAGAATTTCTTAATAACTATCTTAGAATAAAAACTAACTTATGGCCAAATATTTATTTTTAGTTTCTTATAATTTTTTAGTTTTTTTTGACTTTTTTCCTTAGCCAACATGAACAAAATTTCTTATTTGTACTTGCATATCATGATCTTCTTATTGGTAATTTATTTCTTTTTATCTTTTATTTTTTTTGGGACGTGCTCTCTCTTTGTTTTTAGTTAGCTTAATTTAAATGAATCATTTTATTTGAGCTGTCATGTGTGTTTTCTCTTGATAAATGGAACAAAGGAAATTATTTTTAAAAATACAATTTTTTTAAGGAACTTATATCACCTTGATATTGTGTCCATTGTGTGTTTAAATTTAAACTAATGGAAAAGAAGTGTTCATGTTTTTCTTATTTGGCATCTATAATAAGTTCTTGGCTTTAATGATTAACAGTCTTTTGTTATATTTTTCAACGAAAAAAATCTATTTTACTTGACTATAAAATGCATAAATTCAACTTTTGACTTTTTATATCAGTACACCATTTCACTTTACTATTTAGTGCTGTATTAAAAGACTTTAATACATTCATGTAAGAAAGTGAAAAGAATATAAGAGTGGTTTATATACTATAAAAAATAATTTAAGATTTCAAGTTGGGATGTAGATATTGTATGTAAACCACTCATCTTAACTAATAAAACTACAAAATTTAACTTAATGCAGTTGGAAGTAAAAGTTTTAAAATTTGTTTCTAATGAGTGATAAATTATTTTAGATGATCATTGTTTGCTTATTGGCATTGTTGTATGAAATGAACTATTCAGGTTTATGTTTACTTTATAGTTGTTATGGTAATTATAAGTCAACTTATAATTTACTTAGTATAATTTAGGTGATGAATTTCTATTAGATTAATTATCTTATAATGAAATCAAGACTGGAATTTTGTGGGTATTAAAAGGGATAGTGTGGTATTTCTTTTTCCCTTGTTCATTTTTTTAATTCAATATTACTCCTTTAAGTTTATATTATTTAATAGACAGGAGAATAAGCTGCAAATATTCAATTTATCTTTGTGGAATGTTATATCCGTCTTTTAAAGAAAATAATTCAATTATTATTCTACTATGTTTGGCTTTCGAAGTAGGTTGTTAAAGCATCATGCGAACAGCCGTACCAATCGTTTTTCAAAAGTGGTTGAGGAAGTTGAAGGTGTTAATTATTAAGTTATCAAGGTTGTTAATACTGTTGATACATTTAGACTTGAAGTTTGTAAGCTATATAATCAATCCTTTCTTATTTAAAATATTCCTTCTTAGAGTGTACTAAACCAATGCTCATTTACTTCACAAGAGCGGTATGCTTTTGACAAGAAATAATTTGTGACCTATATAAAGATATAACTAATGCATCAATCAATAATTTTAGTGAATTTTCATCTTCTACATAGAAAAATAAATTGTTATTATGAATGTAACTAGTACCCAAGAAAGTATGGATATAGATATTTTTTATATAGTCTTTGATTATGGAATGATTGTTTGATTATTTTAATGATTGCTAGTTTTAAAGATACTTTTCTTATTCAAATATGATTTGAACAAAAGGCAACTAATAATGTATTACTGGCAATGGGCTTACCAATGGACTAGCCCCAACAATTTTTGTAAAATAATTTTTTTAAAAATTAAAAGTGTAAAACAATATTTTTTTAATTAAGTTATCAATTTTACTTGAGACCTAATTCTTCTCAGTAAACAATGTTGTTTTGTTTAAAATAGTTGAATCTTGAGTCGATCTAATTCATGGGTCAATCCACTTAAACACTTGAATCTAGACTCATAGCCCGCCCATTTCTTTCCCTATGTATTAGCATAAAATTGATTTGGAACATGAAAATGCTCTTATAAGAATATACAGGATTTATCTTAGTTAAAGCACAAGTATTCTTCGTAACTAAGCAACTTATGAAAAAATATGTATGAAGAGAAAACTAAAATGTGAATAACATCAGTATATTCTAAATGTAAAACTTATTTCATTTTATTATTTATTCAGTTCTTCATACTATTTATTATTATTGAAAATTAGCTGTAATCTCATTTTAATGTTGGATTGTTGTAAAAAGCTTAAATCAATTAGAGCTTCCTTATGATGAAAATATTGATTCAACTACTATAAGACAAGAGAAGAGCATAGTTCCACAAGGGAACTACTTTAAAATAAAATATAAAATAATGAGAACTAGCATGTGATGAAGCCAATGATTCGACTGCTTTAAGATAAAAAGAAAAGTTTGATTTAACAAAGAAGTCACCTCAAAGTAAAAGAGTGAGATCAAAAAGCGACAAATACATGTTAAAATTTGTTATTGCAATAATTATGAACGAGTATAATCTTCCATTGAGATTACAAAGTTAATTAGTAAATTTGGAAATGAATTAATGGGAACTTATGAACGTTTTAGCTTCAATGTTTGCATAAACAAGTTGAATTCACTCCACAATTAGAAATTTCTCTCAAAAGGTATTTTTTCTAGTAATTTGAAACACCTACAAATACATGAAAAATATGCAACCCGAATACAAATCTACACACACATTGATACCTTTTCGGGATATTATATTTTTTACAATTATAATTATAATTTTTCATTTCTAAGGTTGTTACCTAACTTCAAATAAATGTTAACTTATGTCTTCAAGATCTTTAAATTGATCCGCAAGTTGAATTTCTAACAATGTGTATTTCTTGCCAAGGGAATTAAATTATGGAACCTACATATAAAATTTTCATTTTGTTATGGTCTATTATAAGCTAATTAATTTCAAATTAATAATATGCATTGTACTTATAATATTCATTAATGTTATCACCCATCCTCTTCAATAAAGTATTTATATTAAAATATTGTAACTGAAAAATCAAAAGAACCATGAAAATATTAAGTTGAAATATACTAAACCAATAAGATGTTCAGTGCTACGACTATAATAATGGAAGTACTTAAAGTAATAGAACTTAAATTGTATTATTGGGTAATTGCTTCACTCATAAAAGAAATCACCATTTAACTAGTGTAAATGCCACCGTTGTTTAGAAGAAAATACTACCACTATATACAAAAAGTTACCTAAGCCATAATAGTATACAAAAAATGCCACAATATTATACAAAGAATATCATTACTCTATACGAAAAAATACCATAACTCTTTATAAAAGATAATATTACTTCATATAAAAAACGCTAACACTTCGAAAAAAACATAAATTTAGTCAAATTTGAAATTAATACAACTTTATATTACAAATACCATAATCATATATGAAATATATCACCACCCTATACAAAAAGTACCACTACTCTTTACAAAAATTATAAACAAAAATAATATACTGATAATTATCTTGATAACTTGATTTGATTTTATCTATCTAGAATGATTTTAATCACCTTCTTGTTGGAAACAACTACAAGATGTGTTCTAAAGCCTTTCTCTTAAGTGTCTACTAACCTTAACCTAAAACTAAACTAAAACCAATCAGTCAATGGAATTAGGGTTTGTTAATTATGTCCTAGGTCATGTTCATCACTTTTTCTTAAAAAACTCAACATACAATGGTTTTATATCTCTTATTAATCTTTATTTGACATATTTAATCATATCAATCAAAGATAGATGAGAAATTCATGCTTAATTTAAGATGCATTGTTCCAATAATGTATAGTTTCCTTTTTAGGAAGATATAAGCTAAACAAGAATGTATCTGAGGCTTTTTCTTTATTAAAAAATCAAAACAAATTTTTTTTGGATCTCTTCCTAAACTTTTTGTATCATCTTAATCAGAGATCAAATGAGAAAGTTGCCTTAATTTTGAGAAACATTGTCTAAACTTTATGTAATTTTTTTTCAAAGAGAGAAATAGACTAGGACTTAGTCATATCCTAGACTATTATTTTTTTAAAAAAGAAAAAATCAAAAGATAGATCGTTCTAATATTTCCAGAGCATCTTGAATCATATCTTTCAGAGGTCAAATAAGAAAGTTTATCCCAATTGAAAATTTGACTTAATAATTAATTTTTTAAGAAAGAGACATGACTTGGGACATAGTTGTCTCCTATGTATCAATTCATGTTTTTAAAAATTTTTAAAAACAAAAATGTATAGTCTTCTTAAAATTTTCATAGAATCTTAAATTGTTTCTATTAAAGATATGATAAGAAAGTTATGTTTAATTTAAGAAACATTATTCAAACTATTAAAATCTTTTTCTAAAGAGAAATATAGCCTAAGACACAAGTGTTCTCCACTTTTTCTCCAAAAAATCAAAAGAAAAGTTTTAGAACTCTTCCTAAGTTTTCAATGGAATCTTGAATCATCTTCATAAAATTTTAGATAAAAAGATATACCCAATTTAAAAATATTGTCTAAATTGTTAAAAAATTTAAGAGAAAGATATAACTTGGGACATAACTATATCCTTCATTTTTTTTCTAAAAAATCTCAAAAGATAAAAGTTATTTTAAAACTATTCTTAAACCTTTCATAACATCTTGAATCACCTCCATCAGAGGTAAAATAATAAAGGTATGCTCAAATTAAGAATTATTGTCCAAATTTTCAAAAAGAATTTTCTTCTTTAAAGAGAGACACCGGCTTCTACTCCTCGTTCTTTATTTTTCTCTAAATATTTAAAAATAATTATTTTTGAGAAAAGTTGAATTGAATTAAGCTATAAAAGGCAAAAAAGGAGTACAAATACATGGAAACTTGCAAATTACAAGGGCAACGCTACTATAAGCTTACAAAAGGAATACAAACTATGGTTCTAAAGTAGGAAGTGTTTACACCCTCCAGTTAGAGCTAATGAACTGTAGGTCCTGGTACTTATGCATGTAAATGGCAATATGAGTTCTAATAGTCTTTGTTAGTTGGTTGAAAAATTGCTCTTTGCATAGGCGTTTATCATGGAAAATGTGATTATTTCTTACATCCTATACTGTTGTTACCAGAAATGATAGAGAAATGTAGAGAAACCATTTGATAGTTTTGTTTGGAAACTTTAGGTTAGAAAACCAAACCTTGACACTACTCAAGTCACTTGGGAAATCATTGATTAGACATCTGTGCATTAGAGGTTTCTAAATCTTGAGACAAAGTTACATTAGAAGAATAAGTGATATATGTTTTCCTCATCTTGTTTACAAAGAATGCACCAGTTTGTGAGGCATAATAATTTTGGAATTCTATCAATAGTTGGTAGCTTATTTTTCATTACAAGCAATAGATTAGTGGAAATTCATGGTAGTTGGTGACTAAATCATATAATATTAGTCTAAGGGGAGTTTCTAAATTGTTAACAAGCATTTGTCTACACGATTGGTTAGTGAATATGCCAGTGGAGGTGTTCTTTCATATAACTTTGTCATTATCAGTATTGATAGATGCTTAAATAATCTCAACTTTCAATAAAATGGAGATTAGAGCTTCTCTAATGAGCTCTTTTTTTGTTAGAGCTTTTGCAAATGTAGCCTTTTCTTGACTCAATGGTAAGAGAGTTGAAGCTTCATCCATTATCTCCAGGGGACTTATAGATAACTAATTATCTTACAAGTTAGTTGTTTTACCATTTCCAATGAGATGAATAAAATCAGGTCTAAATCTTTCTCTTATCTTGAATATAGCTTTCAAAGTAGTAAAAGCAAGATTATTTGCATTTAAGCTCCATATATTTATGTTTCTTAAGAATTAAAAATTAGATTAACTTAAAAAATATGAAAACACAACTAAAAACTTTTTATGGTTGGACAAATTCGCCTACTTCCATGGAGAACTACTATTTTTATTTTGGGAGAGTAGTATATAATACAAGTGTACCCATTGTTTCTCTAAAAACTAAAGCCCTTGTGTACCCACTCACAACCCCTAAAATATATTCTCAAATACCTCAATTTTATTATAAATAATTTGTACCTAAAAAATATTCTCTCGAACGATTTTAAAGCTTAAATTTGTGTCTATGTATAATGTATGCGGGGTACTACATAATAAGTAAGAGGTAAGAAAAATCAAAAGTTTTATTTTGATTTTCAAACTTCCAAATCTTTGCTTAACATTCCAAAATGATATGTCTCATATGTAACAATTTTGATTGACTCATTTCATATTCATATTACAACTCATCGATGAAGTTATAAAAATAAAGAAATAAGGTCATATGTTAAATTGTCACTTAACCCATCAAATAATGGGATTGTCCTTTTCTCTATAAAATTTAAGGTATGTTTCACAAAAATCCATGTTGAATTGAATTGGATGATCTCTTAATGTAACTCTACCTTCTCCAAATATGTCTATGAGTACCACTTTATCATCACTAATACCAAGCTACAAATCTTTTATGATTACTTTAGAAACTTGTCGAAAATATAAATTATTATTGACTCTTTTTTTAATACTAGTTACGCACAAAACTAAATTAGAAAAAAAATAATTTCATTTGAATAAAAAAACTTAATCAATTAACATGTGCAGCTACCACAAACTAAATTAAGCTAATTAGCTCTCAAGAGATGTCTTGTTTTAGTCTCTCATTCTATTAGAAATACCCTTTTATGTCCATTGATATCTTCGAATTAGTACGTTGCTTATTAAATGACATAGTCTACTACATAGCTCTCCATTTATCAATATATATATATTCACCATATGTAATCTTTATGGCTCCACTTGTAAAAGAACAATTGCACCTTGTAGAGTATAACTAGTTAAGTGAAATGAGATTTATAAGCAAATTTGAGACATGCATCAAACTATTTAAAGTATAAACTACTTCATCGAACATTTTAATTTTTATTGTTGCAATACTAATAATCTTACAATATGAACTATCATTCAAAAATTCATGATTTTCTTTTATTTTTAAAACTAATCAAACTATTACTGCCTAGAGCATATGTAGACTTCACATCTAGATTCTAAATAATCACTCCATTTGAAAAATAGTGATAATTTCTTTAGAAGTTAAGTGAAATTCTTTGTAGTAATAATAAATAACACTTCTACCTCTAACTTTTGATATATCTTTCTTGTTATAATCATGAGATATCTTCCTTTCCTATATAGCGTTACCATCAACATTCCTTGTACATCTCCAATGTTTTGCCTTTTAAGTTTTATATAATAATGAAGATGCTTTACTATGATCAAGATTCATTATATCCTTATATTCATTAATGTTTTGACTAAACCCTCATAGGACTCTTAAGCAAAGTAAAAAGTTAAAATGCCTTATCTTCTTCTTTAACCTTGATACCAACTTTTTGTAGTTGATCTATGAGATGTTGAACAGACTACGATGATCCATGAGATTTTTGCCTTTTTACATCTTTAACGATACAATTATGGCTTCATATATAATTTATGTTGGTTAGACTCTTTGCTAGATTAAAAGTTCTCAAATTTTTTTAAATTTTTGTTGATCAATCTTTATAAATAATATTATTACTAATGTTATATACGAAATAGAGTTTTATTATGCTAACACAACGAGCTTTTAACTCTTCCCATTTTGTTTCCTTTTTTGGTTGTTATGGTTTTTCATCTGTACCTTTCAAAGCTTTTATCAGACCTTGTTAGACAAGGATATCCTTCATGCTTTATTACCAAAGATTGAAATTTGCAATTCACTCAAATTGCCCTATAGTAAAACTAATCATTAATGTTTAGTGAACTAACTACATAGATTAAATGTAGGAAGTGCCAAGATAAAATTACTTCCATAAATAAATCAACAGAAAATAGGATTTTGAAAATAAATATGAACACACTTTAAAAAAATTTATGCAGTTCAGAAATATTACCTATTTACACATAAAGCTATTGCTTTTCTTTTCCTAGAACAATAAACAAGATAACTATACCCTTTGGAAAGTTTTCCACATCTAAAGTCCTTTTAAACCCATTTTTAACCTTTAAAGTATGCCCTCAAATACCTCACTTTTAATATAAATAATTTTTCACTAAAAATTCTATTTAAAATGAAAGATAGGTCCTACACAATGATAAGATATTATCTTGATATATTGATTGATATTATATCATTTGTTTTAAATTTATTTTGATGCTTAAATATTAAAATTAATGTTTGTTTTATTTTAGGAGATGAAAAGTAGAGATTGGATCAAGTTAGGACATTATTGATGATAATCAAGAATGTTGGATGAAGTGAAGAGATTGCTACACTGGATAAGACTGATCACTTGAAGAGTTGGAGTTTAACTAAGAAACTTCTTTCTATCCCTATTATGTAAGAATTTGAATTTGTTTTAGATAGGCATCTTTACAAGATAGAATTATATTAGGATTAGATCAAGAAAACCTTGTAAAAGGGACGTTCCTCACAACATAATGAATAATTCTCTTCTTACTTTTGTCTTAATTCTTTATCATTCTTCTATTTTTGTCATTGGAGAAAAAGTCATATGTGTTAAACTCAACTATTTTAATTCAAGGGGATTCGATATTCTAGTTGTAACCTTGTGAGATTTTATGTTCTAAATATTTAATTAACGTTTTAATTCAAGTATTTCTTATATTTGATGAACAATTAATATTGATTAATCTATCAATATAATATTGATTAATCTAACAATTTAAGTTAATGTTGATTATTATATCGTTATACATGAATTCAATGATTTGTAATTGCCATGAAGGAATGGTACAATTAGCAAATAGGTCATTTATGAATTTGCATATTTAACTTATGATAAACAAGAAAACAAAATTGAATAGTTGTAGATATCTTAATTATTTAATTTAGGGTTTAGTATTTTTCACTAAGCTTATTACTATCATTTATTTGATATAGAACGCTATCACACTTAATCAATGAATGGTTAGTTTTGGTTTGGATGCTAGATTTAAACCAACTAATTTAGGAAATTTTAAGACTTATTATGGCTATCCTAATATGTTTCAGACTAACTGCTTGAATTATTACACTTATTCTTGTTAAACCAATTATCAATGTTACAATTAGATGAAACATTTTCCTTGAAACAGAGTTGCATATTCTTGAATTTATCCCCTTTTATTTCAGTTAATTTATTTTGATTGTTTGTTAACTTTGTTTAATCAATTAATTAGTTCAACCCCTAATATATTTTATTATTTGAAATTAAGAAATTAATGTTTAGTTCTATAGGGATTCAACCTGGTTCCACGACTATTACAAGAAGATTGGAGAATCAAAATTTGGGGGCTTTGACAACCCGACCAAAATTTGGCACTGTTGCTTAGGAACTACTTTAGTTTCTTAGTTTTGTTGTGTTATCTTATAGTTACTACTAACCTCTTTTCTTGCGTGACTCGTGCTTCTCAAACAGGTAAATTACAATATAATCCAAAAATTGAGAAGACAATGAATCATTTGAGAAAAGAGACTAAACGAGGAAGTGATCATTCACCTTCAGACGTGAAAGTTGAAGTAGATCTAACAATTGGCAACGACTCTAATTTTCAAGAAGTGAAAGAAAAGATAGCAAATCTCAACCCTAGAATGTTGAGGGAGTTAGTGGCATTGAATTTGAATCAACAACTCTTATTCATACAAATTCTAGATGTTAAGGTAGATTTCAAATTGAAATCTAGTTTGATTCATTAACTCCCTATTTTTCGTGGTCTTACAAGTGAAGATCCACATAAACACATGAAATTATAAACACCTAAAGGAATTTCATGTTTCCTGCTCTAGAAAGAAGCCACAAGGGATAACAGAAGAACAAATTAATCTCACGGCCTTTCCATTCTTATTGAAAAATAAGGCAAAGGATTGGCTATATTATCTTCCACTTGGCTCAGTGACAACATGGAATGAGATGAAATAATATTTTTGGAGAAGTTCTTTCCTACATCAAAAGCAATGAATATCATAAAGGAGATATATGGGATTAGAAAAATTACTAGAGAAACATTATATGAATATTAGGAAAGGCTTGAGGAGTTACCTGCCAGCTGCCCATATCATCAAATTCCTAACCAACTTTTGATTCAATACTTTTATGAAGGACTATTGGTAATGGATAGAAGTATAGTCGATGCAGCTAGTAGAGGAGCTTTAATAAATAAAACACCTAAGACAGCTAGACAATTGATATCAATTATAGCTAAAAATTCTCAACAGTTTGGGACAAGGATGGATAAAGTTGTTAAGCATTTAAATGAGGTAAGTAACACCCACCTTGAGGATAAAACTTTAGATTTAACTACTCTAGTTTGTTAAATAGTTGTAGGTCAATTGCAATCGACAAGGGTGTGTAGAATATGCTCATTCCCTAGACATCCTACAGATATGTGCCCTATATTGCAACAAGACTCTCTTCAAGAACCTATCGCAATAGGGGGCTTTCCTAGTTAACCTCAACAAAAATATGACCCATATTCCAATCACTACAATCCAGGATGGAGCGACCATCCAAACTTGAGCTATGGAAATCAAGGAGGCAAACAATGATCTCAACCTCACAATTTCCATTAACAACCTCAAGCTCCTACATATGCACAACCTCAATCTTCAAATTTAGGTACGTTTTTAGATGAAATTGTTAAGGTACGTGCTACTAATATTCAACAATTTCAATAAGAAACAAGGAAAAGCTTTCAAAACTTAGGAAATCAAATCACTCAATTAGTCACCTCAATAAGTAAATTGGAAGCGCAAACATAAGGAAAATTACCTTCCCAAAAGGTAGTGGATCCTAAGAAGAATGTGAGTGCAATGATTTTCAGAAGCGGTAAGGAAATTCAATCTAGAATTCCTTTACCAATGGAGGAAGAAAAGCGCGATGATGGAAAAAAGAACGAAGAACTTCCAAATCAAGAAGCAACAAAGGTTAAAAAAAATGATTTACCTTCATCAATATCAATTAATGCACGTGTACTTCCTTTTCCTAGCAAGTTAGCTAAACCAAAAGAAGATGAGCATGAAAGAGAGATCCTAGAAACCTTTAAAATGGTGGAAATCAATATACCACTTCTTAAAGCCATCAAGTAAGTCCCAAAATACACGAAATTCTTGAAAAAGTTGTTCAAAAATAAAAGGAAGTTGAAGGACAAGGAGAGAATAATTTTGGGTAAGAATGTATCAGTTGTTATAAATAGAAAATTACCAGAAAATTGCAAAGATCTAAATATGGTTACACTTTCATGTGTTATTGGCAATAAGAAAATTGAGCTTATCATGCTAGACTTAGGTGCATCTATTATTGTTAAGTCATTCTCAATTTATCAAGCTTTAAAGCTAAATTCTTTGCTAGAAACTAATGTGATTATTCAACTAGTTGGCCATTCGTATGTGTGCCTTAATGGAGACATTGAGGATGTTTTTTCCAAGTTAATGGTTTGATATTTCTAGTGGATTTTTACATCCTAAAAATAGATGGAGATAATGTTGAACATTTAGCTTCGATTTTGTTGGGTAGGCCATTTATCAAAATAGATAAGATGAAAATTGATGTGGATGAGGGTAGTCTTTCCGTAGAGTTTGATAGAGAGAGATATTAAACTTTAATATTTTTGAAGTAATGAAGTACCCTAATAATTTCCAATATGTTTATCATATGGATATTATAGATTTATTTGTGTAGGATATGTTTAAAGAAGAAAATGTTGAAGATGAGTTAGAGTTTAAAGATAAATATGAAGTTAATGAGCAAGTTGATGAAACCTGTGAAGTTGTAGAATCATTGTTAGCAATGCTAATAGATTCAAAAACTTTGATGATGAAGTTACTATAACTCACAAGAAAATCTTACCTTTTATTTAGAGACTCTAAAGATAAAATTGAAAGTGTTACCTGATTGCCTAAAATATTTATATTTAGGTGATGGAAATTCATTACTTATAATCATTTCAAAAAGGTTGACTATAGAGCAAGAGGAAGGGCTAGTAACATTGCTTAAGGAGAAAGCCACGTCGAGTATAATGACATTAAACAATTGCACTTTTTGGGAGGCAACCTAGAATATGATAGCTTTTATTGATTTTTTTAATTTATATATAGTTTGTATTTGCTTGTTATGAAGATAATTAATGTATTGGCTTAATGTATGCTTGCAGACAAGCAAAAGTCCAATGTGGGAGAATTTGATAAGATGTTGTCTTGATATATTAATTGATATTGTCTCCTTTATTTTGAATTTATTTTGGTGCTTAAATATTAAAATTAATGTTTGTTTTGTTTTAGGAGATGAAAAGTGGATATTGCATCAAATTGGGACATTATTGATGATAATCACGAATTTTGGATGAAGTGAAGAGATTGCTATAGTGGATAAGATTGATCACTTGAAGAGATGGAGTTTAACTGAAAAACTTCTTTCTATCCCTATTATGTAGGAATTTGAATTTGAATTTGTTTTAAATAGACATCTTTGCAAGGTACAATTAGATTAGGATTAGATCAGAAAAATCCTATAAAAGGGATGTTCCTCACAACAAAATGAATCATTCTCTTCTTACTTTTCTCTCAATTCTTTATTTTTCTTCTATTTTTATTATTGGAGCAAAAGCCATATGTGGCTAAACTCAATTATTTTGATTCAAGAGGATTTGATATTCTAGTTATAACCTTATGAGGTTTTATGTTCAAATATTTCTTGTTTTGAGTTTTTATATTTGATGAATGATTAATATTGATTAATCTATCAATTTAATTTAATGTTGATTATTCTATTGCTATCTATGAATTCAATGATTCGTAATTGTCAAGAAAGATTGGTACAAGTAGC
The DNA here is from genome assembly GCA_025504935.2 of Erythroxylum haughtii. NCBI lineage: Eukaryota > Viridiplantae > Streptophyta > Magnoliopsida > Malpighiales > Erythroxylaceae > Erythroxylum > Erythroxylum haughtii. Next base: position 3,088,483 of record JANSVB020000191.1, read on the forward strand.
AAATAGATTATTTATGAATTTCCAAATTTAACTTATAATAAACAAAAAATTTAAATTAAATAGTTACAACTATCTCGATTATTTAATTTAGGGTTTAGTCTTTTTCACTAAGCTTATTGCTATCATTTATTTGATATGGAATGCTATCATACCCACTCAATGGATGGTAAGTTTTGGTTTGGATGCTAGGTTTGAACCAATTAATTTAGAAAATTTTAAGACTTATTATGACTATCCTAATATGTTTTAGACTAGTTGTTTGAATTGCGATACTTATGCTTTTTAGACCAATGATCAATGTTATAATTAGATGAGATTTTCCCCTAAATCGGAGTTGCATATTGTTGAATTTATCCCTTTTATATTCAGTTAATTTATTTTAATTACTTGTTAATTTTAGTTAATCAATTAATTAATCCAAACCCCAATTTATTTTATTACTTGAAATTGAGAAGTTAGTGTTTAGTTCTTTAAAGATGAAACCTGGTTCCATGACTACTACAAGAAGTTTGGAGACTCATAATTATTTTGGGGGCTTCAGCAACCCGACCACACAATAAATGAGAGGTAGCCAACAAAATTAAAACCAACTTTTGATCTTTCGATATTACAATTTTTTCCTATACCAAAATGATAATCCCCATATACAATAATCTTGAATTGATCATTTTGTATACATTGGGAAACTTATGAATGAGTTATAACAATATAAATAAGATCACATGTTGTCACTCTACCATCTAATAATTGAGACTGTCTTTTTCTTCTATCACTTTGCCATTTAATAATTGAGACTATCTTTTTCTTCATCAAATTCAAAGTACACTTTATAATATTATTAGCACTTTTTAACCCCATTAATAATCACCTCTACTTTTTTAAAACTGTAAACATATGACTATTATTTTGATAATTTTTATGCCTATCATTATTAGTATTATTTAAATTACTATTATACACTAATAAATGATCTATAATATATAAGAATAATTTAGTTAGAACTAATTGAGATGGTCATGGCTACTTAAATGGTGACTCCTTATCTTTTTTCTTTTCTACTAATTATTCATCCATTAAACAACTTTCTTGGTTATGATTTAAGTTGATGAATTACCTTGAAACAAAGGACTAAATCTCATACAACACTAACTAAAAAGGGTCCTAAAAATATAAAAATCATGCTGAATTGGTATGTTAAATGGTACTGGTAGTTTTGGACAATATCAAACAATATCAACTGATATATTAAATACTAGTGAATACTAGTAAATTTAGGTAGTTGTTGGTTGATTAAGATATCAAATAAAAAGGTTATTCCAAATCCAATGATCCTAAGCTAGTTAAGGCTTAGTGTTTATTCTGTTGATGGTAGTTTTAATGCAGCAAATGGTGGTCTTCTTACTGATGATGGTGGAGATGAAAGCCAAGGCTATGATACAATAGCTTGCTGGTGGGTTAATTTTTAGTGATTCCTAGTAGGTTAATTTTAGTTGATGAATAGTTTTTCAATAATGAAAAATAGGAAATTGTGAATAAGAATGAGAAACTAAAGAGTGAACATGTGAAGTTTAGTGCTATAATTCATGCATAATAATACAAAAAGAAAAAAGAAGGAAAAAAGAATTAAGTTATAAGTAGATGTTGAAATTTGATGGTATGACTTATGACTGATAAGATGTGATAAGAAAGAAGAAGAAAGACCAGACTCCACAATGACATTTGTAACAGTTTCTTAAACAACAAAGCAATAGATTTGATGCATGTACCGAAAAACATATACATGGATCTTAACATGTGCTTGTTCTTTATGTTTACATAGCTGCAGTAAAGGTAACAATCACAACAATTTCAAAATTTACAGTCAATTTTCTCTTTTTGCCTTCAATTTAGAGGTTGGTTGGCATACCCTATATTTAAAAAAATATGGTATACCACTTGAGCTTAATGAGTACTTGCTTACCAACTTCAAAAACATGGATGACTTTTCTTTTAATATTCATGTTGAAGTTTTGAATTCTACCATCCGACTTGTAAAATAATAGGCTAAAATGACAAGCATGCACCCAAAAAGAAGTTCAAAAAGCATGTATAAGAAAAAATTACCTCATAAGTCTACTTTTGAAAAACAATGGAGTATGGAATCATGACATTGCTACCTAAATACTACCCTAATTGATTTTGCAAAGAGTTCAAAATAACAAGATGAATGATAATACTTGTGGATCATCATCTATATCTATAATACAATGATCCCATGTACTAAAAAAAGAGTACCAAATAAAATCACTATGAATAACTGTTAGAGTATAATGTTAAACTATGTCTTAACAATCATCTAAATAAGACTATCAATAGCAGTATTAACTGAATTTATCACCTCATCCACCACTAGTATTTATAAAGAAGTTGACATTGTCCTACTCTTCAATTATTTCTTATTTTTTTAGCATCGTAATTCATTATCATTTATAATTGCACTAATTTATTCTTTCATTAGAATTTTGGAATTACACAAATGAAAAATTAAAATAAGTACATAAAAATAATCAGTTATTCTCTTCTCTTATTTAATGTTGACTTTTCCTTTTTTTTATTTAAGTTTAGGAATCATATATTGATATACATCTACCTTGACTCAGCCAGATATCAACATACTTAGCCTAAGCTGATTAGATTTTAGATTTTTCTTGAACTTTTTTAATATTTTTAGATTTTGAGCTTAACCTTCACAATTTGACTTGGTCTGAAATTCGAAATAAATAAATCCTAGTTTTACTCTTCTTGTTTCATTTCAATTCTTGGCCAACTAACTCTTTTTATTTCTCTTTAAGTCCTCCTTTCTAGATAGGTTCTTTTATAATAACCTTTCTCAGTTATCCTTCCTTTATTGGGTTCCTTTGTTTATGAATGTTAGCAGTTAAAGATTTGGTATTATTAGAGAGTAACACATTTGTGAATTAAAAATAGTTCCAACAAGTTAAGGAGGGGAGGAAGAGTGGGAGGACCTTATTTTTGGATTGAAAGATGGTGCTGGTTTTACCAATTAAGTATTGTCATTTAAACTCAAAAGATACTCACACATATATATTCTTTTATGTATTAGGAACTTGTTAAGGTTCAACATTTTAGATTTAAATTCTAGATTTGGCAATAGAGAGGGATTGATGAAGATGATGAAAAGGGATAATTAGGTCAAGCTAGATTGAGTCGAGTTGGAATGTGTTGGATCAAGTTAAGAGTTAGGTGGTTTTGTCTTTAGATGAGTTTTAGATTATCTAAATCCTAGGTAGACTCAAATTCAGGAGGTATGAGTTAGATCTAACCAAAATTTGGGCCAGACTTTGATTGTCTGTAAGAGGCTTCGAGCAGGGCTTGCTCAATCCTAACACATTCTGGCTCAACCTATTCCAAGTTTGTCTAAGGTATTCTGCCTACTTTATTTGAATTTTGATCTCTCTTTTATCATTATTTAAAATAACCTTATCACTATTTTATCTATTTCTTAAATTTAAATAAGTTTAAGATAAACTTTTAATTTGCTTTGTTACTATAATCTAATTTATTATTTATAATTGTGCATAATAATTTAAATATAATAGTATATTAATTGTTGAAATGGTTAGACAATAAATAGTTATATTTAATTTTTTAAAAAAATATTAACTTTTAGTGAGACTTTCGTACAAAATTGCTCAAGTCCAGGCTGGCTTGAAGAATACTAGTAAAAGAAATCAAGCTGAAATCTCTAACTATTAACATAAGTGGAAGCTTCTCCTAACTAATTATTTGCATTTAGCTTTAGGCTTATGCATATAATGGCTCAAGATGATTTTTTCATTAAATAACTCCTTAGGGCCTTAGTGGAAGCCTCCATATGATTCCCAAATCCATACTATATCTCATATTTAGCTTATTGGTTAGGATTTGATCTCTCACATTGTTAACTATTGCATAAGTTAGGTTTCTTTCATGTGTGGACTCATTTACAAATATTCTTTGATTCCTTTCAATCAGCATCCTTTCTCTTTTGGTTTCTACAACACTAGTTAAGCAAATTCTGCCATCTTAAAAGGGGGACATTCATGTGAAATAATTCACTTTTCTAAGACCATATTCTCCTTATGCATTGGTAATCAAAGAAAAGGTGATCCATAGGGTCAGTGACTCAATTACATAAAACACACAAATTAGTTATATGTATATATTTTTTCTCAATCTATCTAGTATACTTAGTTTGCCTTTAGTAAGTAACCAAGGACTGATAGATGTACAATCTGTACGTTTGTTCATTATAAATTAAATCATGTCGTGGAACTTTTGAGGATTGCACCCCACCCACTATAAACCTCCTCCAATTTTACTTTTAGATAAGGATCTATTAGTGCCTTATATAGACTACATGAATCTCCTCTGGATCTTATATATAACTTTTATTATGTTTTTTAAGGAATCAAAGATAGGATAACTAATATACATGCAAACTATTTAGTCCAAAATTAACCAATTGTCTTCTGTCTGCCATTGATAAACACCTATTGCTTGAGCTTGTAATTCTATCATTAATCCTCTTAAATAGTGATTTGAAATATATATAAATGGTCTCTTAGAAGTTATTTGGATGCCTAGATAGGTAATTGGAGGCTTGGATAACTTAAGGCCTATTAAATAAGATAAGTAATTAGAGATTGCTTCTGTACTTGTGGATACTATAATCTGACTCTTATCTTTGTTTATTGAGAGGCTTGAGAGAGCTTTGAAAACATCAAATTATATCATTAAAAATACACAAAATTAGAGTGCTTTAGAGAAAAGCATCAAATTATCTACAAATGATAAGTTTGTTATCCTCTGAGACTTGCATTTGGAATGGAGTTTGAAGTTCTTATCTTGGCTAGTTATGTTTCTGATCAACCTTATAAGAATCTCTATAACAAGAGTGAATAGGAAGGAGGATAGAGGATTTTCTTACCTTAGTCCCCTTGCACCTTTAATAAGATTTGTCAGCTCCCATTTTCTAAAGTACTATAAGAGATAATGGTCACACATTGAGAGATCTATTTGATGAATGATTCAATGAAACCAAAGGAATATAAGATAGTTTGAATAAAGTTCCAATCTTAGAAATCAAATGTATTACGAAAATAAACTTTAATGGCACAGTTCTTGCTTAAGTGCTTCCTATTGTAGCTCTTGAATAATTCTTGAACTAGTAGCATACTATCCCCTCTTAGTCTTCCCCTAATGAAGGCTCCTTAGAGCTATTTGCTACTTATGGAATCATAAACTTTAGCCTTTTGGTTAGTAACTTTAATCTTATTGATGGTATTACAACAAGAAATAGGACGAAATCCTTTATATAGTTAGGGGATTGTATTTTGGGAATGAGACAAATATGTCTTGTTAAGCTCGTTTAACATCCTTCCATTCCTCAAGAATTCAAGAATTGAATATGTCTCCATTGTTTTAAAATAAGGCCACGTTTTAGGGAAGAAGTATATATTGTACCCATCTAATCCTAGTGCCTTATTAGGATAAAGAGAAAAGAGTGCTTCTTTAACATCTTTATTATCAAAAGGTTTGAGTTGGGATTCATTCCTTAATAATGTTTTTCACCATAGCGACATTGAAAGAGGCTTCAGAGTTTGCTCCAACTATTTAGAAGTAAGCATACAACCATTTGCATCCTTTAGTGAAATAATCTTATTGATATTCCTCCTTGCAAAAAGAGATATAAGGAAGAACCGAGTGTTTTATCCCTATTCTTTAGTCACTCTTGGATCTTTACTTCAATAATGAAATGTTTAATTATGTCATTCTATTATAGTGATGCATAGCTGTCTCCTTATTCTTCTGTTGCTGCTATTTAAATGTTGGAACCATTGAGTTTATTAAGAATTTTGAGCTTATTCTTGACCCGTTGAAGCTTTTTCATACAAGTGAATAACTTACTGTCTTTATTGCTTTAATTAAGCCCCATAGAGAAAACTAACTCAAATCCATCCATCTCAGTTAAATAATTGTTAAATCAAAATGAAAATTTCTTCACAACAAGCTAAAAATGTTTTACACAAAAAAATTGATGTATGGTCATATAAAAAGTGACTGATTTATATATATATATAGGGATATTTAACTTTAGATACAGGGAAAGCAGAAGAATTATTAAACTATTTAATATTCTGAATTAGGGAAAAAAAGGTGTGATTGCCAACAATGATTTAATAATTTTTAATTTCTCTAAGTCTAGCTAATCATAAAATATTTTTTAAAAATAAAAGAACATAAGTTTACATAGTATTTGAATCTCTGCCTTTATTCTTAGTGTCTTTCTAACTATCACTATTATAAATAATAAAAGATTTAATAAAAAACGACTTTCAGTGGCTACTAAAAAATGACTACTTTATTGGTCCTCATAAGTAATATGAATGCGTGAGAATGTGATTTTTGCTAAAGCAGATATACAGAGGAATGGGGAATTAGCAACACTGGTTTGTCATATATTTTTTGGTGCTTTCTATGTTATAACATGGCCAAGTCCAATTGTAAGCTATACAAGCTTAATCATGTGGGGAAGTAAAGGTTCATGAACATTTTAAAGAAAGAAGATTTGTTTAAGTTTACATTGTACAACACTATTTTAAAAAAATATATTATAGTCAAAATTTAGATACGACGGACTACAATAATTTAATGGTAATGAAAATGTTGCACCTAAATGATGAGCTCAGATTAAAAGAGATAAGAAGCCTACTTGGGTGCATTTCTTGAGTAATTTATCATGCGACATACCCCACCAGTCTCATTCACTAACATCACTTTACTAAAGAAAGAAAGCAAAATTCACCACAAGATCTCGTGGTTCTAAATTCTGAAGTCCACCATCATCAAAATTTTGATACACTTATGTAAAAAGAAAACCAATCATTGGCGTAAGGTCCTCCTGTGAAAGCTTTTCAAGTTAATAATTTTGTTAAAGTTGGATCATGAATGGTCCAACAGTTGGACAACATACCATTTCGTTTGTTTCTAGATTTTCATCATTCGTGGAAAGGAAATTGTGTAGTTATAATGATGATTGTATTCCACGTTAAAAACCGATTTTCTTTCAAATTTCATTATTTAAAAATATTTTGTGTAACTAATTATGAGGTCTATATGATTGTTATTACCTAATTTTAATGGAGAATTATATTAAAATAATTTTTAAATATTTTTATTATTATTATAAATCCTTTTAAAATAATAACACAACACACGAGATTTATATATTTCCCTTGTGAAAAAGGGCACATGAGCTTTGTGAGGAAGAACCAGAGCCACCATCATATCAGGTCACGATCAACATGCCATAGTATGCCTGGAGTGAGCCAAACTTTGAGTGGAAATAGAAATTCATCAACTCAAATCTTGTGCTTTCTCAGTAGTGGGTCGATGCAGGTCTAAACTGTTTAAGATCATTTACAGTCTAAATCATATGAATGCTAAAGCCTAAAGTTTGTCATTACAACAGGAATGCCTGCCACGTGATTGTAACGTCTTCCATGCAACATGGGCAGATCGTTAGTCACCAATAAAAGAAAATCACACCCAATCAAACATGAACTTTACTTTTTGAGTTTTTTTCTTTTTCTCTTTGAATGCGATAGTCATATATTTACAGTTAGTATTTAAATGACAGGAGCTAAGATCACAATCTCCATAAAAGACCCTGATCATGATCCTTTGTGTTTGTCAGTCTTAGCACGCAATACAGACATGCCATATTGGTATAAGGCATCTTAATAATTGCTACAATTCTATATGCTACAGATACCATTTTGCAATCTATCTCCATATAAGCTCGCAGGTAATGGCTCCAAAAGCTTGGTCAATGGAGGATGTCCTAAACCTTAAAATGGTTAGTGTAAGTGGTAACAAGGTCGGTGATCTTTTCCGTGAATCATTACTCCTTCTAACACATGACTGCCTAAGACTTGATCTGGAGATCGCAGTTCTCTGCAGATGTAATAGATTTGATAACATATTAAGTTATACCCTCTCATGCTCAAATCTCGACAGCCGAGAATCAGATAGAACAGTGAACAATTGTGTGTCTACGAGTAGCTGCAAAACAGAGAAAACAGGAATATGCAGTTAAAACAGGCACTTTAATAACATCATGAAAGTTGGAATCTACAAACCTTAATAAATGGTCGGTCCCTGCTGGGAAATGAATCAACAAAGCTATCCTTGAGAAGTAAGGAAACCTGAAAGGAAGTTATTTGAACTGAAAAAATATATCTCTTACCATTTCCTACCAAAAGAATAGATCCAACATCTACTAATTATAGAAGGCATGCAGCAGTACTTACTCTATCGTTTGACTGTACACTAGTTATTGTATGAGACCTCAATTCTGAACAAAGCAATTCCATGTAGCGCCTCATAATCATCAAAAACTTTGATGCAGCCTCGGCCTGAATAATAATTATGCATATCAGTGTAGACAGGAAATAATAAAGCAATAAGAAATCTCAAAGATGTTAACAATGATAACAAAAGCAGCTGCCATAAGCAGGGCAGTTTTGCATTTGAGTTAAGAGTAAAACCTGTGTTTCGCTGCACCTATACACAGGATGCCTTTTAGCAACTGGACTCTCAAATTGTAATCTAGCATGTACTGGTCCAAGTTCACGGACAAGCTCTTTGTACCTTGGCAGTGTTGGCAAGTGAGATGATTTCACCTGGAATTTTAAGAAGAAAGTAAATGTTTCCATAACTTGCTTCTGTTGGGTTTTTTACAGGTCCAATGAACAAATATTTTAAGGTTTAGGCTGAAAGACATCACAGTGACTTTTGTGGTCTAGAAGCGAAGAACAAGAAGTTCCACATAAATCACTAGTGCCGAGACCCACCACAAGCAGATTATTCTCACCATTCAATAGCAATCATTGTAACTGCTAATCCGATTATACTAGAGCAAACTTGATGATGTGCCATTGCTTTTCATGACAGGGTGCATTATGCATGTTATGGATAGTCTAAAGTCGTAGCAAGCAATGGCCAACCTACTCTATAGATATGTGAAAAGGTTTTCCCTAAGAACAAATTACCTGGTCCTTCTGCACGTTGATGTGGACAAGATTAAATGTTCTCAACTTCAAGTCAGCAGGTTTATGTTGGATGCCAACCTGGAAGGAAAAGGAAGCTACATGAAACCAATGAGACAATCTTCTAACAACTGAATCCAACCTACCAGAGTTCCTTGAAATGTCTGCTGAAAGTTTCATTTCTTATTAAGTATTGAAGTCATAAGAAAGTATGTCTGTTAAGTGTGTCAATTACCTACATCGATCAAGAGAAAAGATAGTGTTTTACATAAAAAGAATGCATTAAAAATTTTTGGGCTGAAGATGAAGTCCTGCCTTATATGTTAACCACTTATAAAACCTTAAACCTAACAACCCATCATTTCCTGACAGTTATAGCTAACTCCTCTGAATACGAAATTTCACATGGTATCAAAGCTATTTCCATTTTCTACTCCACCTTATCAAGTTGTTCTACCTCTTTTCTTCTCCAGTACTTTCACATATAAGTTTTTCTTTAGTTGACGAGTTCTACCTTGGTTATCATCATCTCTCCTGCTTTAATGACTCGCTGTGCTATATGTCCGGTCAAGTTTCCCTCAGCTTTCTTTTTGGCAATTTAATTTCTCCAACAACCCACCCTTTTCCTCGAAATATTGGGATTAAATTGCCCTGCCATTGTAAATAAAGGCTAAAACCCTAATCAACAACAAATTGTTCTATCTTCTCCTTTTCTGTTTTACGTTATATCAGAGCTGAATAAACCTAAAAAACATAAAAACAAAAAGCAACTGCTTTCATCTATGCTTATGGAAGAATTTGAGAACATGAACTTCAGCCAGTTGCCTTGCTAATCAATCCTTATAAAATCTCTGCAGCTAAACTCACCCCTCAGAAAAGATGCAGTGATGGATGATGATCAAGTTTCCAGCTTGTTGTTTGGCCACAGTGAGGTGCTCAATCAGGCCATATATAATAGTTTCTACCTTGCTTGGAGCGTGCTCTCATATTTACCGCACTCAGACTCTATCGGATCCATAAGTCATGATATCATTTTTGTTTTAATTAACCTTGCCTGTAAAGATATCTTATTATCGCGAAACTTTTAAAAATCCTTTATTAAAATGGCAAGCAAGATTTATAAAGAAAAAAATTAGTCTTCACCTGTTTTTACTTTTAACCTAACAAAACTATCCAATTCAATCTATATTTTGATTAAGAAATTCCGGCTATCAACTTTAACCCCCAAGTACCAACCTTTGAGCATCGATCCAGTACTGTTGACTATTCCACCAAGTTTCATCTTTTGGAACTCATCACAGTTTAGTAGCTAAATGAGAAAGGATAGCAGGACGCTAGAATCTCCATTCAACAAGCTATTCCATTCTTTTAAAGAGTCAATGACAGTCACATTGCCCTCTAGCTAGCAGGTAAGCAAGTGAACAGTTTCACGGCAGAGGACATGATGTGAGTCATCTCTCTCACCTCAGCTAAGCACCTTAACTCCATTCTGGAGGCTAGAAGGTGTGCAATAATCTAAACACAAAATGCAAGGTTTCCTGCCGCTCAAACAGAAAATCTCACAAATTTTACCAGTTCATCTTTTTAGTATTATCTGAAATGGTGTCCGGACTAATAATACTAACTTCAAATAGTGCATAAAACCACTGCACTCTTCTGCATATGGTGAAAGGTTCAAATGCATCCAACTTATGCCTGCCCAAGATAAAAATTATCTGGCCAAAACTCATGGCAAACTACCAATTTCAGAAAGTTCAGTTACATTGAAAATCTACCTTTCACACCATTCTATTAATTCCAAAAGAAATCCTAACGTGTTCCCAGAAATTCAAAGAGTGAAGCACAGAACGTATAGGGGATAAACTGAATTATGCTGAATAGGAAAAGCTAAAGAAAATTAAACACAAGCAAATGGGATTAGACAATTGACACAAAATTCACTGAACATGCAAGCAATTCATATCATCTATAACAATAAAAATACAGAACTCACGATATAGGGAACTGGAGCATCAAGAAAATCCAGCATTGTTGTGGGGAGGATCTGCCAAATATTGACAAAATATTTGCTAAGAACCAGCTACTGGAGGTCTGTAATCATCTGTTAATGGCTTAAGCAAAACATGCAATGAAAATTTTCAATCACCAAATCATGTAAAAGAAGAGAAAGAATGTTTCATCTCTACTATGACTATAACAACCAAGGTACTATTTGATTATGTATCCTGGAAAGACATTCGACTATATTCAGAATAGAAATTTATAAAGTTCAACTCACTGAAAACAGTATCCCACATATCCAGAGTATGAAAATAACTAATGAATCGCTGATCAACGTACAAAAAGGTTAATATTTAAATTCTTTTTACTAGAAACATAACAAGGTCATGTTATAATTGATACAGCGGTATCAAAGTTCTAAAGTACTAGGATAATTTATCTCTACAGATGCTTCAAACTCTCATGCGTGCAGATCATCACCGTAGAAGGTATGCATAAATGAATGCCAATAACTGATCTTTATAGATTGCTGCTACATTTTAATGATGGTTTGGGAAAATAGCACTCTTGTTGTTCACCTTCTGCACCTACATTCTTTGGTTTCTGAGCTTCACCTCTGGGTGTTTCATATCTAAAGGACCATGAATACAAATTCTCAAGGTACCTTTGGATGCATTAATTTCCAACAGAAAAGCATGAGAAACAGAAACATTAAAACTAGAAGACTTTAGTCACATTATATTTTGGCCTTAGTTCATCAGAAATTCAACTTCGATGATTCAAACCCCTAGAATAGATTCAAAAAATAACAAAAAAGAGGAATAGGATTTTGGACAGCTAACATCAAAGTTGTCAAGTCCAGAACTTACAGGAAGAAATAAACTCTGCCATTGAAATGGACGAATCATGGGAAGAACTGAAAGCACGATAGCAGATAGGACACCCTGCAGGAATTTGGAACTAGTGTCAGCAATCTTTAGTTAATCATTATGAAGCCAGTTGATCATCAAGCATTTTCAAAATATGCAAGTTGAAACCACTATTGCAATTACTAAAACGTTATAAGTTGACATAATTATCTTCGACAACTTATCAACGTACCAGGTTAGGGTACACCACTGCTACCTGTTTTTCTAGTAGTGTGCCAGCAATTAGAGCCAAAACCTGAAAGAAGAATATTTTTCAAGCTCAACACAAACAGATGAATAATGGACATCTATCAAGCCGAATTCTGCATAGTTTGAGCCTTAAGTGTGCTCATTTGGTCATTGGAAAAAGTTCAAATCTCCGTAAGAATACTGCTAGTCTACATGTCTCCCAACTAGCATTACATTCATCTTAGATATATACAAAACTGGATCCAGCTGCCTAATAACAGGGTAGCATACTCTCCTCAGGAATCCAGAACTATTATTAGAGCATAAACTGCAAAACATTTACTATATTTTTCCAATAAATAACTTATTCCCTAGAGAAGAAGCCAAATTTAAAGTAGATAGAACTTCACTTGGTTAGGACATACACTTTCAAGTGACAGAACTCGACATACAGTTGCAGTTGTCCATATTGACAGTGCAAGAGCTTCCTCAGCAACCGCTAACTTTGCACTGACCTTTTGCCAATATTAAAATGTTCAATTAAACATATATATAAGAAAGCATAGTCCAAGAAGGTGAAATAAGCAATGAATACCTCCGTAGCTTCTAAAGATTGCAGATATTTCTCATCAAAACCAAGGTCAGATACTTGAGGTCGCCCATACACTATGGCTTGTAAATGCTCCAGAGGATGAAAAACCATTTCACTTCCTCGTTTGGGTATAGACAAGGCATGATAACCACAAACTATCTGTAGCAAATCATTTTTGTTTTCCTGCCCCAAACTATAAAACTCAGCAAAAGTCAACTAATGACATATAATCAGTAAACATGAAAAGCGTTCAAAAACCTACCCTAGCCCAATCCAATATTGAATCATCATCAAAATCCTTATCATAACTAGAGAAAAATTCATCATCTTCATCTTCTGGTGTCATGCTTCTAGCTGGACTGCCAAAGATAAAAATTTATTATTGAAACCGGATCGGCAGCAAGACAGCGTAGCACATTTAACTTCTATAGATGATGTCAACCATTAATTAAATGATACTCCAGAAAGAAAACGATGGGGTAACTAGCAAAAATCAAATCAGAGTTAACAAAATGGCTCCAAAAACAGTCATGAAGTTTTCAAATTTGTCAAAGCTCGATGTAGTTACATAGCTAATATATTATAATTGTAGTTCTGCTACCTGAATAAAGTATCAAAACTTCCAATACGCTCTAGTCTGCGGTTCCTAGAACAAGCAAATATCCCATTCTCTGGAGAAGTGTGGTCATTTTCACAGTTGCCATACATTCTCTCAAAAGTATCAGAACGACTTTCTGATGACTCTGAAGCACAGTCATCAAAGTATAGCGAACTCCTTCTAACATCCTTATCTACTTCCCTCACTTGACTAAAATCTGAAGCCTCACTTTCAGTAGTAGTACTTTCTGGAGAACGAGGTTCCCATTCCCTTGGTGATAAGGTGGAGTTATCCTCATCTTTTATAATTCCTGCAGCTGCAGCAGAAAGTGCTACTGCACTATCAATAGGTATTGCAAAAGCCATCCAATCAATGTCATTCTCCTTATCAGGGTCAGCATTCCCGTTAGACTTATTATATAGTTTCGATGAAGGAATGCAACTTGTGAGTGACAGTTCATTAACAAACTGTGTTATCCGATTCAAACGCTCCTGTGCAATCATACTGCATCCAAATAAATAAAAGCTGTAAACAGCACTGCAGCAATGTAAGAAGTATATACACTTATTTCTGTACAGCAGTAAATTGACAACTAATCCATAAAGTAGCAAAAAATAAATCACCACCAACCTGTTCAACATCTCATAGTGTAACTCAAAGAAAGGAACTTTTGTTAGTATACAGTAGCAACGAGGGGCAGAAACCAAAAAACGTGATCGTCCAAATGAATGAGCAAGGGGAGTTGATGCACCAGATAAGCCAGGTGCCCTCTGAACGATTTCTGTTACATGCAAGCAAACCCCATAAAGAGTATCATTGTCTGCCACCTGAACCATGAAGTAAAACATATTCCTCCATTATTTACATAAAATCAAGATTTCACAAGCAAGCAGTTTAGCATCAAAGTTCCAAGTAAAGTTAAGATGCAGTCAGCCCTCTCCACAGTTCCAAAGATTAACTGACACTCAAACAATGATTAACGGTAAATCATAAGACTTTTTATCACCCTGAAAGCATCGCAATGGATAAAAGTTGACAGATAATAGAGAGCTAATCAGGTGAAGTTTGAAGCAGACATGCTACAAATTTTTATTGAAAGGACCCCAATTTCAAGATCCATAAGAAACCAAACTTTATGCAAGGGGAACCAAAAGTAAACTCCAGCTCTACTGAAGTTTAATACAAAATCCCCAAGTTTGTCATCTTAAAGAAAGAATATAGTCTTTGGTTATGTGCATTACGGGAAGGAGGTCGAGAGCAAAGTAATTCTGCCAATCACAAAAAAAATGGTGCATGAAACATCCAAAATAATGCAATATGTAGCTATATAAAAGCATCTAATAAAAGTAACACAATAACTAGGAAAAAGAAAATCAGCATTACCTTGAGTGAAAATACAAATGCCAAATCATCTCTCCCCAAATGCTCCTGCATAAAATAAAAGATGCTGACAAGATTGCAAGATGAATTCACTAGACACTTGAAATGAAAAAAAGTTTTGTCCTCACAACTATTTTAGGGAGGACAGAAAGCAAACATTTCACCCTGCAATAAGGGTCATAATCTCAAACGAAAGAGAAAAAGAGAAAGCACAAATGTTTATCAACAGGGATCCTTTCCAAAACCAAAAACCAGTCTTAGTGGCTTAAGAGACACGTATATGTTGACAAAAGCCAGAGTACAAGTTGGTTACTTCATCAATTCAAACGCATGTGAATCTATAACCAATAGAAGATGAAAGATAAAGCTATTTCAAAGGAGATTCATAACAGAAAGAAGCAAAAAACTACCAAAGGTAACCAAAGGAGCTTTTAATGGTTCTTGCAACCCGCCTAGAAATTAGAAATTTCATCTGGAATGTTGTTAACAGTAAAAAAGATGCATTTCATGTCCAGAAATTCTACAATGCATGTAAATAGGAAAAGCAAAAGGAGGAATATCTAGTCATAAAAGATCAAATTACAATATGCGTTTACAAACCTGCCCATAAATGAGTTCGTTGAGTTCACTCAATGATGGGCTCCTCTCCAACAACTGTGTCTGTAAATTGAAAATTGAAAAATGAAATGCTGAGCAATAATTACCACCAAAAATATTGAAATATTTAACATACACCACAAGATTAATGATATAAGAAAGTCGTTCAGTTCTTTGTCATGGAAAAGTCAAGAAAGTTAAATAGCCAAACAAAATGCATTGTGCTTTTGTGCTTTACAGCAGTCATAGGAGACGGCTATGCATGAAAGACAAGCGACTAACTCGGCATAATTATTCCGACAAGAAGGTTTATATAATATTTTAAAACAAGAACTCATTAATGAACTTATACATGGTTCCAACACCGGAAGATGATGCCAAAGTATTAAGATGAGAAATGAACTTTGCCTAGTTCATCCCTACATCACTCCTTCAAATATCTGGTTTCTATAAACAACATCAGACATCAATTTCATAGCTGATGGGGCCTTAATTTATAATCATTATGTCGAACTAGTTACCCCATCTCTGCTCCTCCAATTATCTATCCATTCTAATTACAGATGTTAATCAAATATAATGCATTTGAAGCAGTTTAAAATATCAACAAACAAATTAGACTGGTGATAGTTACATATAAGTAAAATGACTGAATAGTTCAAGTTCTGGATAACACATTACATTATTGACAAATTAAAATGCCAAGCAATCCCACCAAAAGAAATATGATAAAATAATCTCATAAGAAAAAGGCAAGCAGCTTCTCTAGATTTTAGACAGGAGAAGCATGAGAAGGAAGAAACTAAATTGAAGTTGTTGGAAGGGGCATACAGGAATTGAATTGACGTCACAATTTAAAACCCCTCTCACCCTTGCAAATAAATCCCTTAGGCAAAAGGTGTGAGCAAATAAAACTGCACACTACCATATGCTACGACATTAGTTTTAACAAAATGCAGGGGAGGAAGCTCCATCATATGATGTAGAATTAGAGACAGAGAGAGAGATACTAGTTTAGTTTTCCTTATTAGAGAAGGAAAATATCTCTACTTTATTTTATCCTTAGTAGTTTATGGATTAAGTTTATTAGGAATAATTAAAATTCTTGTTCAATAGCATTTTGTTCTTAATTTGGAAGCATAGCGAGTTTTCCTATTCCACTAGGGTTAGGATTTAAAAACTTTTTGCTATATACGTGATGTAGGACAAATGGAAAAAGTATTAACTAGTAGCTAAAAATCACAAAATTAGGAAATAAGGTTGATATTATGTTGTTGGAATATCAAGTTTTAGGTCTGGATTTCAGCTTGGAATGCTAAAGTTTTAGATTAGGTATAGCTGGGATTTTTAGTTTATTGCTGGAAATTTTAGGCTAGGATTTTAAGATTTAAGATGGCTGGAAGTTTGGGTTTAATATGGCTAGAATTTAGGATTTTGATTACCGAAATTTAGAGAATAGCACAAAGAATGGAAGGTAGGAAACTAGGATCACTCCTAGGGTCTAAAAATCACTCTTAAAAGAAAGCATCACACCTTCTAATTGAAATCTAAAGTTTGCAGAAAAAAATCAAGATTGTAATTCTTGAAGGACTGAGTATACACATAGAGAAGTTCTTAGAACCCTTATTCTAGTAGGAAAAGGTTCCTAACAAATTTAAATCTTATTCTAATAAAAATTCTATAGATTTAGGTCCTAAACAACTAGGATAACATATGTAAAATAGAATAACATATTTAATTCACTACTACTTCTTATCTAATAAAAAATCCTAACATAATCTAAATTTTAGCCCTTATCTCTATTGTTAACTCAATTCTCAATCCTCATCCCACCAAATTAAGGCTTGTAATTGACTAATTTTTTCTCTTTTATTTCTTCTACAGACTTTAGCTCTTTTGCATCAATGTGTTTAAACATTTCAAGGAATAAGAAGAATAAACTTATTTTTGAAGAGTGAAACTTTTCTAAGAGTCATTCTTAGGTATTTAGGAGTAATTCCCAAACTATACAAGTGATTTCTAGAACCCTATTGGAGTATTTCCAATATCTTTTGTTTATTTCTCCTAGGTCCGATTCCTAATTTTGATACAAAATTATAAGTGATCCCTAGACCTATCCCTTGTTTTAATTCCTTATTTTAGATAATTTAATCATAAAACCCTCATTTCCAACACAATTAAACAACTTCCAGCAACCTAGATTTATAGTTTAAAAGTGTTTTATCAAATAATTTGAACGTCTATCTATTTTGCCTATATCAATTTGGTATCAAAGCTTTGGTATGATGACATGCAGTGGAAAGGCATATACAGGAATACTCAACGACCAAGATCAAGACACACTGCTTCTGAAAGTTCTAGAAATTTTGGTTACTAATGATCCATGTTCACAAGGTATTCTAAGAACTAATTCAAGAGTAAGAATTCACATAAGAAAGCATGTCTGACAAATTGTAGAACGGCTAGATAGCCTTGAAATTCATTACCTACAACTCACAACTCCCACAAGAAGAAATTATGCAAACCAACAGCCTATACTTGATGGTAGATATTGGAAAGATACTAATAAACAAGATGAAGGGGCTGACACTAATTTACAACACGCAACGCAAAAAATCTATGCCAAAAAGTCATGTTCTGGTTTTGACTCTTCAGATTTAATAGACTCTGCCTATGAGGAAGTGTTTGTTCAGGGTGATGCGGCTATTGGTAGTCTCCTTCAACTGTTCAATTAGAAAAGATGATCAGGAACTTGAAAACAAGAAGAGTTTGACAATATTAGATCACTGAAGATGAAGAAAGACAAGAGGCAATGAATCCTTTTGGTAAGTCAATAAGCATCGCAAACCCTAAAGCTGAAACAATTGAATATGTTTAAACAATTAAAAGCAAGCTGAAACACTTAAACAGCAAGTTTAAACGCCAAGGAGAATAGGCTAAAACAAGAGTTGAAGGAGCTGAAAAGATTGACCAACAAATACTAAGGGTCTTAGAGTTTGTTGGTTCAAAATGTGATAATATTCTTGGTGGACAGGAAACAAGCAGCCAGATTGGTGCAGATCCTATTTTGAGTGGTGAAGATGAAGTAAATTTGAAGGAAGGTGTAAATTTAACACAGAATACGAATAAAGAAAAGTTGTGCCTTTTCCAAGTCAAAATTCAGCAATGATGGCAAGTTAATGCTTTTGAAAACAAGAAGCAATAATAATTATAATCTTGATGCCTACTTCGGAGAGAGGCAATGTGATTTCCTTATGGAACCAACTCTGATACAATTGCGGAAGCACAAGATCTAGAAAATGTGAGGGTTAACTTGAAGTTGGGGAGCAATTTGAAGAAACCACTAAAGAAGGCCTAGTAGACGGACGTTGAAACATTTACCATTCAAGCCAGACTCTCATCAAGAGGGCGAGAATGATGTAGAATAAAAACATTCATTAGTTTCTATTTATGCTTTTAGTTTTCTGTTTTTTATTTCAATTTTAGTATTAAAAAAAACTATTTGTTTGGGTTTTTTACTTTTGATTTTGGATTTGGATTTGGATTTGGTTTCTTCCAATTTTCAAAATTTATGAGAACTATAAAAAGTAGTTTTTATTTTCTGTTTCTATGTTTTTCAACCATCAATTAAATATATAGTATTTAATTATTGAATATAATAATTATAAATAATAATTATAAATAATTTAACTTAATATTATATATTTAATTAATTAATTTTATTCATAAAATTATTAATAATTTAATTTAATTTATTTAATTTTTGCAATTAAATTAAATTAATTATTATTAATAAATATAATTAAATTTAAAATATCTTCAAAATGTATAAATTTCAAACAAAATTTGATTTAATAATTAGAATATATTTTAAATAAATTTTAATTTATAAATTAATTATTTTAATAAAATAAAATAATTTTATTGATAATTTATTAATAAATATTATATAAGAGATTAAAATAAATTTAATTAAAATAAATTTATATTGGAGTGATTCCAATAGTTTTGTTCATTTCAAATCCTACGAGTGATTCCAATAGTTTTGTTCATTTCAAATCCTACGAGTGATTCCTAGTTCCTGATGTAAGCATAGGAGTATTCATGGACTTATCCTTTACTTCAATTCCTTATTTCATAAGCCCTAAAACCCTCAATTCCAGAACAAGTAAAAATCTTCCAGAAGCTCTGGATTTACAGTTTATTCATGTCTTATCAAATCCTTTGATTGTCCTCTACTCATCCTACATTATCATGTCTTAAACTTGAGTCCTTTAAGCCATAAGAAGCTAATAGAATAAGAAGAAACCGTTCAAACTAAAACCTAAGTCATTGGCTGAGATTAATGATTCAGATCATATTATATAAACATACATACATATGTCTATATATGGGAAAAATCAAAAGTAAATTGAAACTAGGGTTATTACAAAAAAGTAGACAACACCAACCTTAACGCCTCCAGGAAAACAGAATGTAGCTAAATCTTTCATACGCATTGCTAATCTCTTTCCAGGAGGATATTTGAAAAGTATCTGCGGTTATAGCAAGAATAACTGCACTGTTAGGTTTCAAGAGAAGGAAAAATTGTCGACCAAGATATATAAATAAAATTGTAATTGCATAAATTTATACAGAATAAAGTTGTTAACAGAAAAATTGACCAAGAAACCAATTATTCTGAAACAATGGAACTGCATTGTACAGTACAATGGAACTACAGTAATTAACTGCATTGTCTCCAAAAGACATTTCCCATGTCTTCACAAGCAAAATGCCGTACATAAATAGCAACATAGAAAGAGTATCCCAAACAAAGAGCACAGACGAACAAGTCAACTAAAGCAAAAAGAAACTAAATGAAACTGTCATTAACAAGCAACTTGCACCAGTAAAAATTGCTATATAAAACTGATATGGAGTTCAACCTGTGGTTCCAATGTTGGGAAGGAAGGCCCCCTACTCTGTGTTGATCTAAAGATCATCATTTCAGCCTTTGACATTTCCCACTCCCACTTCTTTCTTCTCACAAATGCATCCTCTACAGTCTCAAGATTGGTGAAAGGATGAAGCCCCACAATAACAAAGTGCTCAAATAATGAGGTGGGCTCCTTGTATTTTGTGTGGTCCTGAAGAGACATCTTCAGATCATGAATTCTATCAAAGATATGGATGCATAACTCTCATTACCGTGCACATATAACATAAGTAAACAAGTGACAAACTGCATGAGAAATGTTGTAAAAAAAGCAAGCTGGAACAGAAACTTCCGCAATATATTGGAATTTATGCAAAATGTAAACCATGTAGAGAAACTTTCCAGTTCTAAAGAAACACTTCTTATAGAAATAGAAAAACAAACAAAGCTCTCATAAGAACACATTCCAACCACTTCCCAAAAAATATAAATTTGTATCAAATTCGAACTGGTAACTAATCCCAACATTGCAATTTGTTGCATTTTTGCTCCTATTTGTAAATAGCAATAAACTTCAGCAAGCCACTGTAATCCAATGATGGAACTCAATTTATTCTTGAATTCTACGTTTGCATTTTTTATCGTACTTTTTGTATAGTAAAACTTAAAGGCCCTAGAAAATAACACACTGCATTTTACCCTTCCCTGTTTCTTACAAATAAAAGAAATCATACTTTCCACAGAGTTATTTTTAAGAGAAAAAGCAAAATGAGCAAATAAATGAGCTTCCTCAAGAAGCAAAAGTGGCTAGAAACATAATAATGGTTGATGGACTTTCTAAACTGCTGGACTAATGAAACACTTCTCAATTACATAGCATGGAAAATGATAATGAATCCCAGAAAAAAATCTCATCCTATTGTTATTTTCTGTGATTAGCTGCAGGAAATCAATTAAAAAGTGATAAGATTACTGAAGGACAAGTAACAGAGGTCCAAAGATATTTTATCATTAGGATACTTAGAGGTGAAAGAGGTACAACAATCTTGGGAAAGCAAGTTATAGACTTGAAACTCATGCAAATAATTCAACATCCTATCAAACCAAAGGCCATATATTCCTCAGAAAGACATCAATTTACTACTACATGCATGAAAACTGTCCCGGTGGGTATGAATTAATTCCCCAAACTGCAAGGTACATTTGCTGAATCATGGTCGTTAAAATGCTGTGAAACACAAGTGCTGTTTCAGACTGTTAAGAACATCAATGATGTTGAAACTTCATCCAAGACAGCAAACATGTGTTCTAGTCAAAAGTAATAAGGAATTTTTTTTTCCTTCTGTTGGATGCTTAGCATTTGTTGCAGAATATAACTCATTAGAAAATTAATCATAGATATCGCAAGAGAACAAAGACAGTATTAAAATATATTGAAACTCCTAAGGGCATAGGGACCGGGTCTTTTCCCTTGGTTTATCCTCGAGATTTATTATGAATAACCCAGAAACAGAAAACACCTAAAGATAGCTCAAACAGCATGAGACTTGATTCCAACAAGGAATAAACAAATGAGTTTATGCTGAATATGACAAATATCAAGGTACAACAGAAAGAAAATATCGCAGTACCGAGTCTTTGGCATGAAGCTGGTACCACTGCCGTTTCTGGTTGGTCAAGATCTCAGGATTGAAATTTGATCTGTTGCCTTGATCCCTCAAATTGGCACCCCATCTCCATGCCTTTTGTACCTGATTCTTTAACTTATGAAAACTATTGCTATGCGAATTCCCCGTAGTCAAAATCTCACTTTGGCACCGCCTATGAGGATTTGGCGTAGTCGACTGAAAACTTTGATTTCCTGATGACAAATTATGCAATATCTCTTCATCCTGTCTTAATGTCTCTTCAGCATGCAATTTCTCCTCATCCATTCTTAATCTCTCCTCACACATTTGCTGTGGCACCGAGCACGGTGATGACGCCCCGTCCTCTAGTGGGTCAGCATCTTCCTTTGTCTCCATTTTTCATATCACCATGAAGCCAGCATCTCAACACCAATCCACAAGATACCAACTTGTACAAAGTGTTTTATCGCCAAAAAGTTCTCTATCCTGAGAATTTATGGACTTCAAATTCTGACTGCTGTTTAGGCTCTTTGATTTGCATAGAAAGCACCTGTTAACAACAAACAAAATGATACCTACGTGAACAAAAATTGTAAAGATGCCATAACAGAGTCCAAACGGCGAAGGGGGGTGGATTACACGAAAATAATAAAGTTCCCAATCAGGAACTTAGTGAAAAACAAAAAGCTCTTATCTGCCAGAGAAAACGTAAAATAACAGAAGAAAAACTTCCAAACAAGGTTGAGAAAGCATTGATTACGTCTTACAAACCCAAAGAGACAAAGGAAATGGAGGGTGGAATCAAAAAATTGCAAAAGAATGGCACACCTTGACTATCTTCTTTTCCTCTGGTTCAGCGAGAGAGAGGAAGGAAAGCTACTAAAAATGGAACATGTGAGTAATGAAAAGGAAACAGAGGAGGACGGCGAGCTTGTTTGCAATTTTAGACAATGACAATTTTGGAAACTGAAATAATATATTAATAAAGAGTTGAAATGTACTTCATATGTTACATTCTCCTCCGTCAGTCCGGTGACAACTCCCTCCTCCTTTTGACCACCAGAGAGACAAAAGCATTTGAATTAATTTATTTAAAATATACGATTGATAAATTATTACGTATATTACAAAACTTAAGAAATCCAAAGGGTGTAGTTCAGTCGAGGGGTAAGGAATTCATCCACCCTTTCTTAGGTCAATTGTCCTATCCTGTGAGGTATCTTCCTATTAACGAAGGAAATAGTAATTGAATCTGCCGGTGAATACTCTGGTCACAGACAAAAGATAAATAACTGATTTCAATTTAATCCATGTAAATAAATAATTTCAACTCATCTTTTTGTATCCGAAAATACCCTCCGACTAGTATTTTAGGGAAAATGCAACATTGAGAGAAGTTTCTTTCACACTCCACGCGTCATGTGCATGAAAATTCCCACAATTTCCATCCTTCACTGGCATCACCTTCCCATGTGGAGCGTATCCTTCACGCAACCAAATAAGATAGACGAGGAAAAGA
>JANSVB020000191.1:3197893-3211133 GCA_025504935.2 Erythroxylum haughtii
GTTTATATTTTATTTTCTTGGATCTAAAGTTCTGACCATGCATCATAAAAATAACTTTTGGTAAAGACAAAGAGTTTAAATTGACATTAATATGATGAATTTTATTGCTTCAAGAATTTAATTTGGCAATAAGACATTGAAAAGGAGCAAAAAATTCAGTAGCAAACCATCTGAGTAGGTTGGTAAGGGATGAAGATATTTTACCCATTTTTGAAACTTTTCCTCATAAGAAATTATTCCAAATGAAATGTATAGTTCTCTGGTATGTAGACCTTATTAATTATTTAGTTATGGAAGTTTACCTAACTACATTAATAGGTATATGAAGGAAAAGATAAGGAATTAGGTTTAAAAAATATGTTTAAGATAAATTGTACTTATGGAAGTTTTGCTCTGATTTAGTTATCAAACGTTGTGTGCTAAAGAGTAAATATCATTAGGTTTTAGATTTTTTACACAATTATATATATGGAGGACAATTTTTCCTAATTGAACTTCTAGAAAGGTTTTAGATTACATTTTGTATTGGAAAATTTTATTTAGAGATGCTTACTTATTTTTGTAAAAGTTATGACAGATGTCAAAAGACTAGTATGTTGTCTTATAGAAATAAAATGCCTCAAACCCTTATTCTTATAGTTGAGCTATTTAATGTATGAGGTATTAATTTTATGGGCATTTTCCTTCATCTAGTGTTTTTTGCTTGCATACTTATGGCAATAGATTATGTTTCAAAAAGAGTATAACCAAAAGCCACCATAATTAAAGATTATGTATCTATATTAAGTCCTATGAAACATTTTTAATGCATTTGAAGCTCCATAAACTATTATCAATAACCAGGAGAGTTATTTTTACAACATACCAATGGTGGATTTATTTAAAAAGTAAATAATGCAACATTGAGTAGTTACCCATATCATCTATAAATAAATGGATAAGTAAAAGTATCAAATAAAGAAGTGAAATTCACTTTGGAAAAGATGGTGAATCTAAGGAGAAAGGATTAGAGCTTACATCTAGACAATGCTCTTTGAAATTAACGTATAGCCTACACCAATAGGAATATTTCTTTATAGATTAGTTTTGGTAAAGCTTATCATTTACCTATAAAGATCGAACATAAATATTATTAGGCAATGTGGCATTGCAACATGAATTTAAACTAAACTGGTGAGGCAAGGAAATTATAATTAAAAGAATTAGAGAAACTAAGAATCTACATTTATGAAACTGGAAAATTTTGTAAAGAGAAAAATAAAATGTTATTTGATAACATAGTTTTAAGGAAGCAATTTGAGGTTGGAAAGAAGGTTTTGTTATGTAATTTTCGATTAAAGCTCATGTCAGGTAAGTTAGATTGGTTCTTTTATTATCACTAATGTATTTCCTTATGATGTAACGAAAATAAAGAGTTTTGAAACTAGAAAGATCTTTAAGGTGAACGGACACAAATTGATACCATTTTATAAGGAAATAAAGGTCACAAGTTTAAGGTATATTAATTTGGCATTTTCTCAATATTTAGAAGATTGAGAAGAAAAAGCTCTATCCAATATAACAATATTAAACAATTATTCTCTTTGGGAGGTAACCCAAACATAATAGTTTTTATTAGTTTTGTTTTAGTTATTTATTGGTTTGATTTGCTTTCTTTGTTTTGTTATTTTAAGTGAAAAAATTAATCTTTTGCGCACACTGCTAAATTTTACAAGGTCAAATCACATCTTATACAATTTAGGTTTAGGATAGCAGACCTTAAGTTCTATAATGCTAAATTTCATAGTGTGAGATCACACTTCATGCATTCAAGTTAAGGATAAAAAATCTTTAAATTCTAAGCTGTGAAATTTTATAAGTGAGATCATGTCTTATGTAATTTAAGTTTTTGGTATTAAATTCCTTACATCCCAGAATGCTAAAATAATAAGGTGAGATCATGCCTTATAGACATTAGTATAATTTTTATATTAAGGGGAAATATTTCTTAAATAAAATAATAAATTCCTTTTTCTTAATCATTAGGACCTTTATGTTTTATTTTAATTAAAACAACAAAAACCCTTAAAGTTGATTTTCTTTTTTCAACCTCCTACACCATTCACTTGATCACTGCTTATCTACCAATATGCTCTTCTCTGGTTTATTTTCATTTTAATTATGAAATCTCCTTTAGTTTTAGCTTTTTTTGCTACTTCTCCACCATCCTGCTCTTCCTCTTCCTCTTCTTTAATTTCATTTTTCTTTGACATCACTCATCTAGTCGCCATTCACCTAATCGTTGCTTCATCTGGTCATTGATCATTGGTCGTATTCTACTACTCATGGGTGATTTCTTTCCATCTTTTCATCATTTTCCCATTAATTTGTTCTCTATTTTTTATTTTCTCGTATGGAATTTAATTTTATTATTTGTAAAATTTCCTATTTTAATTTTAGTCATTTTCATTTTTCTTAGTTTTTTTGGTTAATTTTAGTTGCTTTCATTTTTCTTAGTGATTCAATACTTGTTGTTATCACTCTTAGTGATGATTATTTTAGTTGTTCATCAGTTGCTCTAATTGTTATCTAGATTTGGTTTCTTTGTTCACAACCATTATAGAAATAGGAAGAATGTAGGGTACTAAGATGGTAGCATCAAAAGTTAACTTTACTGTGAAATTAGTTGACAAAAACCTTCCAAAGACTATACCAACCATTAGTGCTAATCAAAAGCATGCTCAGATTGTCAAAGGTACATCTATTTTCCTACCATCTAAGTTTGAACTTCGTAAACATCTTATCTTCAATTCTATAGAGAGAAAATAGAGGAATACTACTCTCAAAACCTTATAAATTAATTTTGGTAAGTGTGTGTGCATTACCATTCTTTAGAGGAGTTAAATATCAAGAAACATTTTGACGCTTTGGTTAATGATATGATTTAGATAAAATTTGTGTAAATTAGATGTCCAGTGTTCATTGAATTGAGTAGGGAGTTTTATACTGCTTATAAAATTGATAAACCTGATAATTTCACTCTAAATAGGCCTAATGTTGTGCATTATAGATTAATGGGTAAAATTTTTTAAAAAGTATAATTGAATTCAATTTGGCTAGAGGGGTTTATAATTGATGAATATGCCTGATATAAGGAATTTGATGTGGATTGTGGTGAATTTTATCCTTTAAAATTTTAGAAATCAATGTCTTTTAATATGCTTATGTATCATTCTAGTCAATTTAAAGGAAGTTTTCTCAAAGAACTTAAATGGGTTTACTTGCAGCGTTTTTTTTTTTTTCTATTTATTCAGGGAGGAAGGCTATAACTTGTACATGTAGTAAAACTGAATTATTTTTTATTTAGTGTATGGTACATAAGGTTCATGCTAATTTAGGAACTTGGTTAGTTATGTAATTTAACATTGTTTTATCATCTAACAAGAATTTTTGTATTAGTTGTTTGTTTACTCACTTGGCTATTAATCTTAACGTTATTGATATTGCTAACATTAATATGCATGTAGCTTATGAGATGAGACATTTAAAAATTGCTTGTTTGAGTATGACGAAGTTGATCGAGCAAAAGAAGAGAATTTTATTTTGCATCACCTGATTCTCCTTGAGGAGGTTCACCATCACATTAACAGAAGGATTTGAATGTTCCAAAAACATCTATTTCTTCCAGTGGCACTAATCTAATGCGAGAAAAATCTTTGGATGGAGAGGTTAGAGAATAAAATTTTTAAAATAAAGAGGAATTTGGATGCTTTGCTTTGATTTATGGGGGGTGAGGGTGACACCTTTATGTTCACCTACACCATAATACATTTAGTTTCAGATGCTCACAATTATCTAACACGAGCATAATCTTGTAACGGAAAGGTTAGAGCATCAAATTTTTAAAATAAAAAGGAATTTGGATGCATTGCTCTAGTTTATGGGGTGCAACACCTTTACATCCAAATACACCATATTACATTCAATTTCAAATGCTCACAACTAAGGGGAGTTGAGAGCATCTAAAATAGAATGCTATGATTTAGGTGCGGGGGATAGTTAGTGTATATATCGTGAGATAGGTTTTTATTTTTGTTTTGTTAAATGTATGGTTTATTATTAGACTCTTGAATACTACGATTTATATGTATGATTATTCCTTGTGTCAGCTGTAAATTTTATTATTATTATTTATAAATAGTCCTTCAATTAGGATACATTTTTAGTTTGAGTTTGAATACGTGAGAGAGATGAGCACAGTTAATTTTTTTATATAAACTACGTAAAGTATCTTATTATTTTTATTAAATGAAAATGTGCAAGAATTAATGCAATTTGATACCCGTAAGAGTTTTTGAACCTAAAAGCGATTCATTACAGTTTTGCTCATACACTTTTCCTTATTGTGTTTTATCAAACATGACTTGTTTATATTAGAATTTGCTCTTGTATAATTTTTGAGAACACATTTTTATGAATTTACACATAGAGATGATATGGGCATTTAGTTATAACCATTTTTGACCTACAAAATCCTACCTTAATTTTTACCTTTAGAGAACTAATTTGAACCTTGACCCTTTTCTTTCTTACATATTAAACTTGTTACAAGATAATTTTACCCTTTTTTATTTCCTTAATAATTTTGAGTCTTTGAGCTTGAAATTGAAGAAATTAAATAAAGCTTATTTGCATAAGATTTTAATCATTTCCATGAAAAGTAAATCAATTGATTCAAGTTATCGTGTTTTAATTTTTTGGTCTTTATAGAATAGGGGAGAAGTATAGTAAAGAAAAAAAATTAAAAAAATCCCTTTCTTTAATGTTTCTTATTCTTCTAACAAAAAGAAGAAAAGAGGAATGATGTGATTATAGTTACGTGATTTGAGTAAAGTGAATTCAAGACTGATTTGAATTGAAACTTGTGGAGATCATTTTGAATGATTCCTTTAAATTGTGCGAACTGAAATTTTCTTTATTTTTTTGCCACAACTTTACCTAAGTCACATTACATCCCTTGTTAAGACACTTTGATTTATATATTAAATTCACATTTGCTAGTGGTGAAGATATGATTCATGAGCAAGCTAATCAAAATAACTTGCTATATTTTGATTTAAGAGTTTAGTGAACGCTAAACACTTTGAGCATATAGAGTGTTTCACTCTATGAGAAGGTATTAAGTCTTGTTTCATTTGATTTTAATAGAATTAATGAGACTATATGTTTTTATTATATGAATTTATCTTGTAACTGCTTGTTCTATTTATTGCTATTTTATCTTAATATTTTTAATGTATATCAACTTTTGAGATATCTTTGGATAACATGAAAGTTGATGAGAGGATGATAAGAGAATGACTGATATATTTCATTGATGTATGCTTGAGGACAAACATGAGTCCAGTGCGGGAGAATTTGATAAATGTAATTAAGATCATATTAATTGGATTTATCTATTTTATTTTGGGTTGATGAGATCCTTACCTTGAATCAAAATTAGGTAAAAATGATTTTTCTCTTTTTATACTTAATTTATTAATTTTGATTTTTTGTTAATTTTAGTTTATTAATTAATTAATCATACCTCATTATGTTTTGCCAGTTGAAATTAAGAAATTGATATTTACTTATCTTGAGATTTGACTTTGTTCAGGTTCAGATCCAAACCAAATTTTAAAGTAAGCGCGAGAGATTGCTCAATCAAAAAGGCAAATAGTTTGGAGTTGGATCTGGACCTTTTAAACTTTAGGCAAACACATAGATCATTACAAGAAATTGTATTTTTAGTGAAAGCAAAAGTTGTCACTAAAAATAATAATATTTTTCACTATATTAATAGTGTCCAATTTTTAAAGTCGTCACCTCCCATCACAATACCTCCATCACTAATTAAATTGTGGCTAATTTAAGAAAATGACCACAATTATGAAACACTTTTGTAAGAAAAGTGCTGACACTAAAAACTATGAAATGTGTAACAAAATTATATAGTCACAGTAATTTTACATATTTATAACAAGTTTGTTGACACAAACAATATAAAGTAGTGATGAATAAAATCATAACAATACTTCATTTTATTGTGACAAAAATACTAACACCAAAAACTATGGAATGTGTGACAAAACTATATGGTCACACTGACTTTATATATTTATGACAAATTTGTCGACATAAATAATATAAAGTAGTGATGAATAATATTGTAAAAGTACTTTGTTTTATTGTGACAACATCATCGTCACTAAAATAATTGAAAATAATGATAATATTTATCACTCGTGTATTTTTATCAGTCTCTGTTACTTCTTGGCCACTAATATTTTAAGAAAAAAGTATCAACAACATTTTTACAAAAATTAAAATTTGTTCCTACAAAAAAATTGTCACTAATGTATTTATTATTTCTCACAAATAAAACTATCAATCCAATAATGGAATTGCATTAAGGTAAAAGAAATTTGCATCAATGATCATATTGTCTTAAAAGATTTCGTCACATAAAAGTTATACATTACAACAATGTTGTCACTAAATAAAGATTATATGTTACAATAAATTTATCACTAATGTGTTCGTGTTTGTCACAAATAATATAATTAAATTTAAAATTTTAATTGTGTAATCGATAAAATTTTTTGAATTGGTGGCTACAAAATAGAAGTTATCACTAATGATATGAATTTTTAGTGTCAAGATATTGTTTCACAAGCAAATAAAAATTATTAATATATATATAAATCACCAAAATGTATAAAATTCCAATTTTTGATATATAAAATTAGAAATTTTAATATCCAAGACAATTACATTTATTACAATTATCTTAAACTCCAACGTAAGGTAAATTTTCCTGGCTATTCTTCTAGATAAAGTT
Source organism: Erythroxylum haughtii (assembly GCA_025504935.2). Lineage (NCBI taxonomy): Eukaryota > Viridiplantae > Streptophyta > Magnoliopsida > Malpighiales > Erythroxylaceae > Erythroxylum > Erythroxylum haughtii. The sequence continues at coordinate 3,204,753 of JANSVB020000191.1, forward strand.
TATTATTGATTTGTTTCATACAAAATAATTAAAAATAGAATCAATTAATTAGTGTATAACATATTAAGCTATAAATTTAGTACTAACATTTTATAATAATATAATGATAATGATAAGAAGTAAATGGGATTTCATTGTTTCAAGGTAGCTTGTTGTTGAACCCAGTACTGAGTTGAGAATTTGAGTTTGATTCTAGCTTGTTGCACGTTGGTGACTCTGCTCTGACTTGTGTGGAAATTTGAGTAACGTACAAGAAGTTGCACTAGCACTGGCACTAGAAGCTGGTTTTGATGGGGCTCTCATTTCAGGTGGTGGTGCTACACAAATTGGAATTATTGACCTAATTTGGACTGCTGAGGCAATCCTTTGAGGCTTAAATCTTCCAGTATTCATTGGCATAGCTATGTACGTACTAGATGAAGGTCCTTTGCTAGATGTTGATGCCACTGAAAATGGAGTTTTGGAACCAAAATGTGTCTTCGTTACGTATGCATAATCGTTCTTAGTAGTCTTAGCAAACGAGGGAGCTCCAAATTCGCTAGTATTGAACATGTAACATGGCCTGTGCACATTACTAGAATTTGATGAATTGCTTGAACCCTCCTTTTCAATGGGTCTCTTGACCATATTTGTTAAAGATCCTACCCTTTTCTACACATGCTTCAATGCGTGAGGAACTATATTCAGCTGCATTTTGGCTTTTGAAGGAGAGGAAATTTCTTCACATAATGAAGTTTGTGGCAAAATCTTTGAAGCAGTCCTTGGTGAGGGTGGAGGAAGGAGAGACACAAAGGAATTTTGCTTGATCGTTAGATCATCTAGACCAGTATCTAATAAAAGATCAAAAAGCCTCCAATGTTGATAACTTGTGTTGTTACTAGAGGCTGAGGAAGATGTAGCAGAGTCGGTGTCTATGCAATCCTTGAACACTCTTCTTCTTGCTTGGTTATGATCCCTCTTTCTGGCTTGCTTACTTTCATGTATGGATCCAAGGTTTGAAAGGACTCTTGCCACAACTGCTTGATCATATTCTTCACGATTGTCTACTTCTTTCTTAGATTTCGAATCCAAGTTTGGCACTGCCAAAATGTACACAAGTTTGAAGCTTCTATATACATCAATATGAGAAAAACTAGAAAATGGAGATAAATATGATATTTGTTTTTAGGGCTGACTAGGCTACTATTGCAACATTCTTCTCGACTTGCATTTTTGTCTTTGCTGGATCACTTATAAAGCTCATACCAGCAAGCTCCACAATACAAGTGAAAATTGGTGCATGACTAGGTCCTAATCTTACAGTACTGTAAAACTTGCTACAAAACACGTATTAAACAAAGAAAAGCTTAACATACATACTAAATATTTTTTACTTCCTCTCTGCGTTAGGATATTGTCGTTCACTTCTTGAATAAAAATCTGGAAAATAGTAGAATGAGGAGAGAAGGACGAAAATACTTCCAAAAAACACAAAAAAGAAGAACAAGACAGAGTGTGTCGATAAGAAATTTAGCAGTTTAAAGAGAAACAACATAAACTAAGAGGACGTAAGAGCATGAGACCTTGCCTTCAAAAAGTCATTTTGCTTGGTGGTTACAGTTCTTAATGAAACTATAATTAAAGATTATGGATTAAGTATTGCATATATATGCATAACATTAGCATTCATACACGAATTAATACTTGTACACATTACAAAGATAGCATATGCTCTCAATTGACTTATTCCGGGGTATGAAAGAAGTTAAGTGAACATGATGTGAATTGTGATTTAGTATGTCTTGAATTTTGGTATGTTTGGATTTCAATTAATAAATTGGGATTAAATGTTATTAATTGAGAGATTCATGGATTAAATGTACGTTTGGTCAAAAATAAAAATAAAAATAAATGGTAGGACAAATTGATACATGAAAAATTAGGGTGATTAAGCCTAAAATTGAGTGACATTTGGCATAGTAAAATTTATGACAAATGGACTAGTAATTAATTGACAAATGGACAAATTATTGTGTGACAAATGGACCAATATTAAGGTGGCACATGGACTACTTAATTAGTGACTAATGGCAGCATCTTAAGTGGATTAGTGGCAGCATCTTGATTAGGCAAATGTAAGACATACCTTAGGACAAATGTTGTGCTTTAAAGGTGACACTTAACATGTGAAGTAACAATTTTCTGCAGCAGAGTTTTACTGCTTCTTTCTTTTATTTTCATCACCGAAAATTTCTCCTAATTTCTCCTCTATGTTTTTCTTCAACCTTAGCCAAATTCTTGCACCAAAACTAGCTTTTTACCTTACACAAAATAGCCAATAAAACTAGCTGAACGTTACCTTCATCTTGCTGTCCAAAATCAACATATTTTCATCTTAAGTTTGTGATGAATTTTGCTTGCATGGAGACTTGATTTAATCTGAAGTTTGAGCTGAATTGAAAGCCTAGCAAGTAAGTGAGAATTTGAGTTTTATGGCATGTCAAATGATATAAGAACGATGATTGAATTGGAATGAAATGCATGTGTTATTGGTGAAGATATGTGCTGGAAAATGTTGCGAGAACTTGGAAGTTTTTCTATTTTGTTTTTGGTATATGGAAACCATGGAGTATAGGGCATTATAAAGATGAATTAGACTATAATTTAATGAATAAAGAAGGTAGATTTATGCTAAAGAAAGATGTTAATTTGATGTTCTTGAATTGGGAAAGAACTAGGACTAAAATGTTAATTTGATGTTCTTAAATTGGGAAAGAACTAGGACTATATGCATAATAATGTAAAATTTTCTTGTTTGATATTTAATGCATGAAAGACTAAGATTTATGAGCTGTTAATTAAATAATTAAACTAGAATAGGATAGGTTATTGATGAGGAATTAGAGTATGATTCAGGCCTAATAGAGGTATAATTGATGAACTATAAAGAGGTTGTTTTAATTTTGGTATAAAGTGTTAAAAAATATGGAAAAGTGTAAGAAGAACTGCTGGAATATGTTAGATGTAGTGTTTTCACTAAACATGCATCGGTATTAAGGCAATAACTTGATCTGTAGACATCTAAATGGGATGATTTTTACGTTTATATTAAACTAGAGACATATGGATATATTTTTCATGAAGGAATCGAATTTCAATTCTGTATCTAAGAGTTTCAAAATTGTGGGCATAACTCTAGGAATAATGAACCAAATTATATGAACTTTATTTCATTAGAAACTTAAGACATATAGGAACATTTGTTTAGAAGAACATATTATCTAGAAACCTCAGTTTCTATGTCATAATGGCCATACAAAACTAACCCAAAACTCATCCTGAGAAAATCTGGAAAACTAATAAAGGAATTGGATGGAAACTTTTGGATAACCCTTCCCACCATTGTGGGAAGCCATACATGATTGTGGAAATTGCATGGAAGTAAATAAAATGTTCTTTTGTGTGATTCTTGAACCAATTAAGGATAAGGTATTTAATTATGATGCATTTGGACCTGATTAAGTTTAAAAAGAACATAATTTGATGTTAGAAAAGTTGGTTAAATGTGTGATAAGTTTTGATTGATAATTGATGTTATAATTTAAAGAAAAAAAGGTTGGATAATAATTCATATAAGTTTGGAATGAAGGAGTGTTAAAGGAATGAAGATATTCATATGAATGCAAATGTATTCCAAAGGATATTAATAACACATTAAGAATGACTTGAACTAATTTAGTTCCACCCTACCTTCAACTTTAGTTTTGGGAAGCAAAGTGGTATCAGAGCTCCAGGTATAGGCCTGGTGTAGCCCCACGTCTTGTGTTCAAGTCCCAGTATAACTACTGGTTCAGATCAAGCGTACGAAAAATAACGTAGCAAAGTATGGTGGTTATAGAGGGTTCGAAGTACCCTAAGTACAAGCTATAGCTTTCAGTTCAAGTGGTATCAAAGCTCCAAGGTATGGGCCTAGTGCAGCCCTATGTCTCGTGTTCGAGTCCCAGCATAACCACAGGTTCTGATCAAGCATATGAAAAATAATGCATCGAAGCGTGGTGGTTATAGAGGGTCTGAAGTACCATAACTACAAGCTATAGCTTTTAGTTTAAAAATGAGAATTGTGAATTATGTGAAATATTTGTAATACTAGAAAAAAGTTAGTAAATGTATGGAGCATGATCAAGTCTACTTAAAGTATTAACCTAAATGCAAACAAGACATATCCAAGTGACACTATTTGAATGATTATGAATTATGATTAAGGAAACATAACCAGGATATTCATTGGGCAGGCATTGAACATGGCACATGCATGTATGTGCATAAGTGAATATGTATTTGATTGATCAACTTTGTAATGTGAATTCTATTTGTATTGTATGATGTATAGACGCTCAAATCAAATGTCAGCATTAAGACATTGCTGGTCTATCCAGACAATAGCATATACTAGAGCGTATTGTGAGTTAACCTAGTTGTGTAAACGTAAATATTTGTGCTTCTATTTGAATTGCATGTATAATGGGTAACCTAGATATGAGATTTCGATTAGTAATGTGTTCTATTTAAATTGTGTTAATTAAACTTAATTCCTTTATATTGAATTGAAATTGATATAATTATGATATTGTTGATTATGGATAATTGATTATTCAAGGAGTTCGATATTCAGGACTGTATTGGGAGTGGTTGTGATTTGAATGTGAATAAGGAAATTAAATGCTCAACTATTTGTTGAATGCCAGACTTAGATCCAATGAACTATGAAAATTGAATGTGCTTATTGATTGAAAGTGACTAATGATATATTATGTGAACTGTTATACTCCATTACATGATGCAAGTTCACATAAAGGGGTTGTGACTGGAGTATCCAACATAAAAAGAGCTTTAAGCTCAGTTATGCACATCAAAGCCTCAGGCTCAACGTTTAATGAGCTCGGTATCCATAATAAAAATGGGACAGTATTGAAAAAAGCTCGATATCCACAACAGATACGGGAAAGCGAAATAGGCACTCGGCCACAACAAAGTTAAAATGAAATGAGTCTCATAGGCATCTGCATTTGTACATTTATGTTTATAAATTATATGATTAAGAATCCATCTTTGAAATTGTGATGATAAAGTTAAATGTTACATTTGAGTAATTGATGTTAATGTGATTAGTTGGGATATATAAGATCTGAAAGAGTATATGAAATGTGTGACATTCATTACGTCTTATTGAGATGAGGAATGTTGTTAATTTGGTTATATGTGACATATTTATGTATTTGATGTGAGTGAGTCTGTCGATGATGGTTAGCTCATTAAGTTAGCAAAACTCATCAAAATTGTAATGTGGCTTTTCAGGTGTAAGAGAGGAGACCTAGTTCCTGAGTTACTTTAGAAGAACAATTTTGGATTAAGAAATGGCTCAAAGGTCTGTCAACTAATGTTTGAGGAATAGTAGACTGTTTTATGTAGAATTTTTGTATAAAAGCTGTAAACTTTCAAATGTTTTGGTATGTAAATATTTGTTTTAATGACTACGGTGTAAATCATGTTTGCAATGAAATGAAGAGTAGTAGTTTTTTTTAACTATTGTGCTATTCTTTTATGATGCCATATAAGAGAACATAATTGCTCTTACATGTCATTATTATAAGATATGTACTTGAATGTCCTCTGGATGTTCTGGTATATACTCTATGATAGTGGGGTGTTAAATGGGTATTATGAAAAGATGATTTTAGTATGTTCATTAAATCTTTTATTTGCAAACCCATTGCTTGAATTTCAATATAATCTATAATTATTTAGTTGAAATTCATGTGTAGCAACTAATGATTCGTAATCAATAGGTATAACATAACCTAGGTTAAATGATGCATCATATGTGGCTGTTTCCTTGATTAATCGATTTTCCTAATTCATAATGCTACTACCCAATTGAATCTAGAGATCGTATCCTAGATTATTCGGTTGTTAGGTTTAATTATCGATCGTATCTTGATTAAACACTGCCTAAAGGAAAACTCAGGTTCATTATTAACCCACAATTAATAGTTGCTAGGAGAGGTTTAAGAACAACAAATCAATAAAATGTATTTAATTAGGGTGTAGACCGAGATTAAACCGAAAAACCGAGTCCCTATCGAATTCTCCACTTTTATCATTTTTCGCATGTTTTCCTTAATTTATTTTTATTAGTCTAGTTTCATTTTATTTTCTTATTTCTAAAATCCAAAACCCCCTTAACCTAAACATCAATTAATTTCATTTCAATAACTTTACACACACTCTCTGTGGGATTGACCTAAATTGTTTGCCCCAATTTTTTTTGATGAATAAGCATGATTTAAATAATTTTGAGGTTTTGATAGATTAATCTTTTTGTAATTATCTAATTATGTCAAA